>MU871161.1:0-17314 GCA_036418205.1 Ostertagia ostertagi
GCCACGTCAATTCCACATCAAATTCTGCAACTGCACAGGCCCCGGTATGGGAGACAAAACATATCTATACTCGATATCCGAGAGTTGGGGTAGGCGTGTCACCGGAAGTGACGTGCACTTGATAGAAGCTATGTGGATAAGCTGCTTCCAACATACATCGCTGGATATCAGCAAAGCATGCTGGCAACAGCTTATCCACGCAACTTCTATCAAGTGCACGTCACTTCCGGTGACACACCTACCCCAACTTTCGGATATCGACTGTATGACATTAGCTGTTGTCTGTGACAATTGACCGAATGCATGTAAAGGTATTCAAAGTCTACACTACAAGTACTAAGTCTACTAGTACCACTCACTACACAAGTGCAAAAATGCGGAAAATACCCCACCCTCACAACAGGACCTCTTTATTTTACCTCAAATAAGATAACAATTTAAGCTGCGAGCGGTTCCGCCAGGACAAGAAAGCGGCTTTTCGCTTTCCACAGCAAGACTTCTCTGCTGCGGAAACCGTAGGGCCAGCCGGGGAATAGAGAGAAGCTCACCGGCGGCACGGACGCGAGCGCGTGCTGGTGACGTCAAAATGACGTCACAGCTACGGCAGGCTCGAAGCAAAGGGCAAGCAATCGGCCAACGCCGCCGCCCTCAGTAGTATCGGGTTTCTGGTATTATGTGCAGGTATTATTTCGCACTAGGAATTGGAATTTTCCAAAGTGTGGAAGAAATCGGACTTTCATGTGCAAACCCTTAGGAGTACACAGTCAAATTGATGTTGACTGAACCAAGTCCCTTCTTCGAGTTCGATTTCTACTTACTTCTACTTATTACACAGCGAAGTAGGAACGCGATAGGTGTTCTGACTACTTAAAGGACGAATTCACGATAAGAATGAAGGTCGAAGAAGGGGGAAATGGCCTAGTTGGGAGACAGGCGGACCTCCTGAGGGTGCTGACGCGCAATTGGCAGCGAAAGATTTGACCTCGGCGATCTAGCATGGCTCACTCTTGGCGCGGTTGGCGGGTACGCCCACCGACTATCTAATCACTCGCCGCAGGTCTATACGTGGCGAGTGATTAGATAGCAGAGAGAGCGTAGTGTTGAGCACAGCGATGAGAGTCGCATCAATGCGCAAATCAACGGGCAAGGAAGGGGTCCCATTTCTCGGGTTCTGGGCCGTTTCCATGGTTTTTCCTTCTTTCGTGTACCACTCACCATCCCTAGGTTAATTTGAAATGGGTTGCTTTTTCATCGTGAATTCGTCCTTTAACGTATAAAGGTATTGGTGGCAGAGCTGGCGCTTACTGGCTCCCTCGCCGCCGCTGTGACGTCACTAGCCCGCAAACGCGTCCGCGCCGCCGGTGAGCTTTTCCATAGAGTCGTCCAGCCGTGATTAGAGTGAGGACCTGGGGCTCCCGCTGCGAAAAGCGAAAAGTCGCTTTCTGTTCTACCAAACCACACCATAATAGCCTTTGTGCCAGAATTGTAGCGACATGTTTTTGAGTCATGTAGAAAAAAAAACCAGTTGCTACAGTTATAAGAAACCAATAATGCATTCAATTTTATTGTTCAATGAACCAAAAGTATTTGTCAAATTCATTCGTTGCTTTGAGCATCGACTGCGTGGCGGAAGTGTGGTGCATGGGCTGGAGGGATTTTTCAAAATGAATTCATCAGCTGTGAACTTTATGCAAGCCTTTGCTCCCACAATCGTTATGGCTTATGATCCATCTTAGAACTGAAATGTTGACCTGCCACTGGTGACAGCTGATGAGTCAGCGAGTTTGCCCTGCACCAGTTCTGTTCTGCCCTTACCAGGTGAGGTGGGTCCTTCCTAGTGGAAAGCCCGGACAAGGGTCTATAGTAAACCAAAGCCTAGGATAGCATTTTTATTTCAAGAATTCTCAAATACCTCCGTTCTGATCCCCACTGTAGTTACATTTGGCAGATTATATGCGCCCAGTCCCTGCGAATCCTACCGCGCACCTTCCTGAGATTGTTCATGGCAATTAGAGAAACATGCAGTCCTCTTCTAAAACGATTGTGATCAGTTTCTTGTCCATTAGGCAACTGCTTGGGATTTGTGCCGTAGGAGCTCTAGGCTGTGATGTGTTGTGATGAAGGTGTCGTTCGCTAGTACAGAGAGCGGCTTTTTCGCTTTTCCAGCGCAAACCATTTTTCGCTGCGTGTACCCCAGGTTCAGCCGTGGTTGGGGGTCAAATTTGACCCGATCCCCTCAAATTTGTTCTCGGTCATCAAGTAAAGGGTACACACCGCATACTGCAGGGCGTTGCCCATCTCCTCGTCCATAGTCAAAGAAGTTTGCCTCAGAAGCACAACTGTTCCCTACCATATATTATCTCTCGTGAGAGCAGTATTTGTTTTTCGGCGCTCATGTCCTTGGGGGCGCATCGAGAGTGAGTGATCCAATTGTGCTTGGGACTAAGCCTAGGAAGAGGAAGGAATCCTGGAGGAGCGTATGAATGTGTCTCCCTGGCCGTCCCCCCCTTAGGTGGGCTTAGTCTTAGTCTACTTACCATCGACCCTGTTTTCGATCTCCCCCCCCTCCCCCCCAGAATCATGAGCACCCATTTTAATTGAATGAGTTACAGGCAAGTACTTCTCAATACTCCTGACTGTTATGCTTAGTTACAGAAGCTTGTGCTTGCATTTTCTTAGAAACTCTTACCCGTCCTCATAATAAAGCCGATGCGGCCTTCCTTTATCGCTAAGCCGAGGGCAAAGAAGTGCGCCAAGAATCTTATAGGGAGCTGCAAACCGTTTCTTCTCGGCACAAAGGGTAGCGAAAAACTACCGAGAAAAGAGGGAAACTTTCGCGGTACAATAACTCAGCATCGAAACGTCTCACGTGTTAGATCGATCTTCCCGTTGGAAAATGTTATTCGATATCACAGCATAAACAGCAAATAGTGAGCATGAGACATGGAGGAATTTAAAATTCCATTTAAATAGTATACCATACATCTTCTACGCTAGCGAGATTGTCAATTAGAGTTTCATAGATCTCGACACCTCTCAGAAACACTGCTTCATTGAGGTATTCGTTGTGGTCATGTAGTAAGGACGGAGTGTTGATCATTGGTGAGAAGCCGATGGATCGATACCCGAGCTAGAAGAAGTAATATTTTATGGTAACCAGCTGATTATATCGTATAACTTGGAGATAGTTTGCGAAGCAAGATGTGAAGAAACTAGTGATAGTGCCCAAAATTGGGGAAAAAACATGGGCTATGTAATAACAAACAATAACAATGCCAAACAAATAACTGAAAACTACCTCTCGTACAAATCGTGAATCGGTGGCGCCGGTGAAAATTTCCTTGTCAAATTTGCAGTTTCTAAAAAATAACGGTCACAGCCTGAAGATAATAACACAGATTCATTTTTTGATTTAATATTGTGAACTTCTAGTCAATTATACTACAAGAGACCGTCAAAGAAAAACGTTGGTGGAGGGGAGGGCGTTCGAGGTCACGTCATGAGCAAAAAACACCGCTAACTGAATCATTAAAAAGTATAGAGCTTTTTTTTCAAATATGGACTATAAACTTTCTTTAACCCATTCGCGACTGCACAAGTTTTTCGAAAACGGCCGTTCGGACCAGAACGGTTTAAGACAAATGCAAAGTCAGCCACCGGTGGTCGACATTATCTGAAGTGAACTTCGTGTCAGCCACCAGCGGCTGGATTGAAGCGAGTTCATTCAACGCGGTTAACAAGAAAAGAGTAAGCGGGAAGGTGTTTCAGAAGCATGAAACTGCGCGTAATGTTCCCGTATAGCACTAATGAGTATCAAAACTTCAAACGAACAGGGTCAACATGGTCACCAATCTGGGTGCCAAACTACTACTCTGGAATGGGCCTTCAAAGTTTTAGAGACAATTGATTATTGTTTGTCTGCCATCACAAAGTTCAAAGCAGTTCGAATTGACCAGAAATGTGTCTGAAGCGTGATTTCTGGTGGATGGAACAGGGTGATAGAGAGAAAATCAATGGTGCAATCAGATTTGCAGGGCCACGATCAAGTACTAAAAGCTTTGATTCCGGCCCTATGGCCTTCGCTATAGCCTTCAGAGAAAGAGGTGCGGGGAAGTTCTTCATTCCATTTTCGATCCCATCCAGAAGTAGATAAGCCATAATTGTCAAAATTGTACACTTGTTATTTTGAGCACACATTTTAGAAGAAGTGAAACTTACTCGTCCTCAAGAGACTTCCTGAACGCTGACCAGAATGGATCGTCACCAGTCGTCGGCGTGACAGCAGAAATTTCGGTTTTCTGAGATGGACACAATGAGTTGTGATGAAAAACTTGTCGTTGATTTATCGAAAAAAAATCTGTGGTCCCGTCTAACCACTCCTTAATTTCGGCCGAAGATCAAGAAGATTTTGTCGATGTGTACATAATATGGTGAGACGAATGAAGAAAAAAAAGGATTATGTGCAGCTTTTCCGACTAATATTCAACAAAACTCACCAAAATAAACTCATAGGTAACGTCGGGTCCAGCTTTTGTACACCAACTTGCAATTCGTTCCTCCATCTTTTCAAAGTCGGCCGTTGGTGGTATGCGTATATCGAGCACTTAATCAGGAAAGAATGCGAGTGATTATGAGTGTAGCCTTCTTACTTAGAGCTTAATGCCACTGTTTGCGTATCAAGCAATTTGTACACTTATTACCCCGGCTCTTTGTAACCCCTGACTTTCAAGACAAACTCACATAGCGTAAAGCTCTCCGGCAGTACGTTCACCTGCACACCACCTTCTACTTTCGTAACGTTCAGTGTAATCACGTCACCTAGCCGTTTTGTGGAATCATTTTTCAACAGAAGACGTTGCTCCTCTCGAAACGACAATGCACTGTTGATGAAAGATTGCTAAAACACAACTAATATTAATATAAGAGGCTGAATATGGATGCGGCATGAAATACATAAAATTATTTAATTGCGGAAAGTATCTCCTTACTACACTTAAACTTTTATGAACGTCATACCAGTTTTTCAGCTGCCGGTGTCATAAATTCGAACACATGTCGTGACCCGCTACATGTACCTAACCCCTAAACAATCCAATAACCAGAATCTGAATTATCATCAGCAAAGTCTCGTAATTGCTTCACTACGATGGATTTCGGGTTCTGCCAAGAGACTTTGTAGGTAGAGGTCTCGACCAAGCCTTCATCGAGCATGAAACCCAACTTGAGATTTTGGAATTCGGGCATTTTCACGAATTTCTGCATACCGTCCACCGCTCCTATTTCCTCATCTAGAAGAATACAACGAACAACTCTCTATAGATACAAAGCACACAACTGGCGACATGACACAACCCCTTAAATACATGTTTCTCATTATATGCAATGTTTTTTATTTCGTTCGCGTCAAAACCAATAATATCGAAAAAAGAAACAATCATGGGCTGGACACGTGACAAGATGTAAAGATAACAGATGGACAGTAAGATTAACCGAGTGGTACCCTCGAGGATGCAAACGCCCTGTGGGTCATCCGAAGATGAGATGGTGCGATCCAATGGTACAGTTACATGGTCACCAATGGACAAGAATAGCACAAGACAGAGAAAGATGGAAAGGTTCCGATTTGCAAACATGGAGGAATGTTTGAAGACAAATCGCGTAAAAGGTAAAGGTAAAAGGTATAGGTTTTTTTTTTTTACCTGGAGCCCATACAATGTGTATTGTCCTTTTCCACTCCTTCTTCCCACGTTGAAAATGCCTTCGTATCGCTTCGAAATATTGAGAGCCAACGCATTTCATATCTTGGGCTCCACGACCATAGATGTTGCCGTGTTCGTCCTTGTGAGCAGAGTACGGATCATACGTCCACTGTGGTCCTACAACATACAGCTCAGTGCAATTATTTCGTATTGACAGGGGAGTAATTCCAGCAATTGACGAGAATCAAAATGCGAAAATCAAATGCGGTACGCAATTTGGAAAGTATAGCAGCTTACTATTTAACGAAAAACACGCTAAGAATGTTGTCAGATTTCGGTGACTTTGGCAATGGCGAGCGCAGAGCGGAACAGTGAGGCGGTGCGAATTCTGGTAATGCGCCAGATCGCAATCGCATGTGGCCCCACCGCCTGAGCGAAGTCTGGGGGTGTGGTTCACTAGAACAGAAAGCGACTTTTTCGCGTTTTGTGCGCAAAACATTATTCGCTACAGGAACTCTAGGTCCACCCGTGATCAGCGGTGACCTAGTTCCTGCAGCGAAAAACGTATCGCGCTGCGAAACGCGAAGTCGGTTTCTGTCCTAGTGAACCACACCGGAAGTCTGACACCTAACGGGATCAACTTGGGTGCTGTAGGTTCTGCTCTTCTATACGCATCCCTAGGTTCTGCACTGAATCTCTCCTAAAATTCGAAGTTCTGTCAAAGAAAGGGAACCAGAGCGCTACTTCGCTACGGGAGGCTTAGGTCCAGTCATGATGAGGGCTGGAGTTGAGGTTCCCGTAGCGAAAAGGTTTTTCACCGAAAAAAGCAATGACGCCGTTTACTGTCCTGTCAAGCTCTCAGAAAACCATGGCGCAAACCACACCTTGAATGTCGGCACTACGTCTGTATGCGAATAGAGAACAATTGACGTCATCTCTGGTTGTGACCCCGGTATCGTCATGTATAATAAATGGTTTTACCCCAGAACGCGCTGAAGTGAAGAAAGAAGTAAATACTACAGTGAGAAAGTGATACTAACTTAATACCGAAAGTCCAAGCTAATGCACTACCTCAATGGCCTTTCTTGCAATTCCAAGTTCATCGGCTAGATCAAAAAGAAACTGCTTGCAGGCAGCTAAAGTAAAAGTAAAGCATGAGCTCTCCGGGCAAAATAGAGATCGAAATCTCCAGCAAATAAACGCCCGAACAACAAGAATTAGCAGAATACTAACCAACCTTCATAGTTCGCTTCCAAACGACGTTTCGCCGCGAAACTTTGTAAAGTTAAAGAGCAAATGACTAAAGAAAAACTTCGATCTACCCAACCGTAGATCGAGTAAGCTTTCCAGTGTTTATCCGCAAATAATTCGGCGAACTTCGTGGACGGCAATATCTTCTTCCGCCCATTGAAGTACTGAAACACAATAATGAGGCAAATGGTCAACGATTAATTTTACAAGGATCACGAACACAAGGAACAAATGATTAATCAATTTAGAGATTGCCGTAGTTGCATGAAATGTCCATATAAAACATCCCTACCCCCCCCCCCCGTAACGTTATAACAATTTACAAGTCGAAGTGTGGTAATTCGGCCACCAACGCATTGGACGATCAATGCGTGCCAATTCGAGCAAAAAAAAAAAGCAAGATCGCGAATTTCCAGCCACGAATGGCTAAAGCACAGACGTTTGGAGAATTGTATTCATGGCTCGGCCTAAAACCAAAAACCAGATATACTCTAAACCAAGCATTGAGGGAGTGGGGGGGGGCTCTATTAAGTGAGTCACTTACAGTGTGGCAACGGTTTGAACGAGTGAGACACAGTTAAGAGTTAAGAGCTCACAGTTAAGAGCCGCTGTTTAGGCGAAAAAGCGCAGACAGTGACCCCGCAATCTGTGACCGCGGCCTCAATGTAAGTTTGTTGAGCGGTGGGTAAAAAGGCAAGACCGACAAATCAAGGTCGAAGTGAGGAAGATCACATCCCTTAGCTTGATACTTCATCCTCACAGTATCATAAGTACAGGATACAATAAAAAAAAATTCACCCGAAACCTGTTTTCCAAAAGCCTTTTTTCGCCAACTAATCCACTTTCCGGCCCTCATCTTACTTCTGAACCGAGATAATTTTCGTGGATAGCTCCGCCCACTTTGGTGCAAGCCCCGCCTACCAATGGTTGTTAACCTTCCTTCTTAGTCAACCCCAATCCCTTTTTTCCCGGTCTCTGTACGTTTCTGAAAAGCTCTATGGCTCACATGGGACGCCACCGATGGCCGTTCAAGATGAGTTGTACAGCTCTGTCTGCACCTTCAAATGCTGAATCTGAACAAACCACAAATTCCATATCTGCTAAATATTTTCTTAAGGGAATGAGATATGAGATGAACTGAGATACGGAGCGAGGACCGCAGCGCGGTTTGGGGTCCAGACGATCAGAGACCAAACCATATTGCTCGGAGTGAGTCTCTCATTGTTTAACTTGTTTTACCTTCCAATCGTAAACCTTTAAGTTTCTAGTCTATTTTCATCATATCGCTCTCTCTGATTTACCCGTATAATAAGTATAGATCTGAGGACCAATTTGCCCATTGCCTACCATAGCCGCGACAATTTTAAGTGTTTTTAGAAATATTGAGAACAAAATCAAAAGACTAAACCCGCGAAGGGTCCGATCCCACGGGCATTTGCCCAAGAGCCTGCGCCACTACCACCGTGCTTCCAGATTCATATCTCTGTTCAGGGAGTCGTTTGCCCGAATTGGGAGGTAGATCAGAAATCAGCATGAAAAGGTGTTTCAAAACGTACGCAAGAGTACACACCTCATCTTGAATGGCTCTGGCGACCTGAGGGCCCTTCTCTGTTATTGACAGAAATACTGATATGATTCCATGCATATCAGCCACCAAATGTTTCTTCATGTGCACCTCTTCGAGAAAAACAATCTCTCGAGGCCTTTGGGTCGACAAGAACTGAAGAAAAAAAAAACGAATTGCAAGCAATAAGCGGCGATCGAGGGATATCTATCAAATCGGGTTCATATACATTAGGTAATTGAGGCTATCTTCTGGGAAATACAAACTGACGGCTCTTCAGAAATATGGCAACTTGCGAAACGGATAAGCGGGCGGTCGAGAGCCGTGGCAAACCGCAATCGATAGCGGCCACCGGGTCACTGATGGCACGGCGTTCCCTTCCTGCAGTTACGATTTTTCCGGGCGAGCTGCGACGTACTATCAAAGTTCATGACATTCGGGTCAATAACGACCAAAACTATGAGGAAAGCTGTCGCTTATCTCCACTGTTCTGGAGTGCACCACGCACTCCACTTCTTCTGCAATCGTAGTGGCGATTGAGTGGGTACTGGACTCACGCAATGAACTGCGAAAGCCAGTCGAAATTCTTCATCTGTCAAATGTATCTCGTACCGCTTAGTCAACGGAGAAAAGAATTCGACGGCTTGGTCAGGACGTCAACGGGTAATCGATCTCTGCATCATGCAGTTGAATAAGTGATCTGATAATGCATCTACACTCCCCCTGAATGCTGTTTCAAACAATTTCATTTCCAGTTCCATTCAAAAAACGATCTCCGAGCCCCCAGAAATAACTACAGCACGGCAAATCAAAACCTCAGAAATGAAGGGTTCATACGCAGAATGAGTACTTTTGCCATATTGTAGAGATTGGCAGAACTCCAAGTAAACTTCCTGTCACCTTTGATGATTTGCTGCAAAGATAATTGTATCGTCCACTAAGACTGTAATTATCGACTTTTCCTGCGTTCGCACGCGGAAACATTCTCGCTCCATCTGAACTCAGGTCCCACCTCACTTCTCGTCGAGATGCGACCAGGCGATGGACCTGAGGTTCCTGCAGCGAAAGATGTTTCGCGCTGCGGAACGCGAAAAAGTCGCTTTCTGTCCTAGTGAACCACACTCCAGACAATTCGTCTGTAGATTCCGTCGCACCCAGCAGGATGGTCGCGGTAACTCTTGCAGCTTGGGGTTTTGAATGCTCTGGGGTGAAAGTTTTGTTACTGGCTCACTCACACAAAACAGAATCATGTAGCTGCCTTTTGTCCACTAAGCGTCTAGGGGACATTAGTTATCCTGCAGCAGTTACGTCATTTCCTAGCAATACTCTCCTACTGAAGACTTCTCTTCTTGGTCGGCTTATACCTCCAGTCCATCGGTTCGCTGACCTTGAGACCAGCCCCAGCTCGCGTACACCGTTGCATAAGAGCCTTACCACCAAAAAGCACAACTGGGCGCTTATGGGGATTATTGAAGTGAGTGAGCCACTTCCAGACTTAGGGACTAAGTTTTAGGGAGGGGAAAGGATTCTGGGGGAAGACGTCTGCAACTTTATTTTCCCTGGAGTTTCTCCCCTGGAGTTTCTCCCCTCTCCTGGGCTCACTCCCACATCCACCGAAGAGCGCCTTCTGAATGCCCTGTCTTGAATGTATCCTATGGACATTGGGCGTCAATTCCAAGAACAGTGGGCTCAGTTTTTGTTGATGCACATATTCTTCGTGAAGGAAAACAACATTACGAAGTTTTCATTTCTATCAAATTCTTGCAAAAGAATGCCGGGTTGTTGGCGGTGTGCCTCAGTTTTTCATCAACACCACTCGAAGCTGCTGGTCTCATGCTCGGTCAGTTGAGCTCACGTTTTCAGCTTATTGTTTGGGTTGTCTGTTGTGACATCAGTGCTATTTTCGTTCAGATAAGTCGTTTCAATGGACCCAGAATTACATCAGAATAAGCGTCTGAGAGAAATGTTTCGTCTTTTCCAACGCTCAAAAAAGCGAGGTGATAAACCGGTGAGTTCGCCCCCACGTTGACGCCTAGCTGACGCTTCCTATTCGATCATACGACATGAAGGTTCTACATCATAGTTTTAAACATCTTTCTTTCAAACCAAAACCGGTCGCTAATAAAACGACGGCGTGACCGGTTGCCAGCTGAAAGTTCTCAAGTCATTTGATAACACGTGACTGTTGGTAATATGGGGATCATTGCTCAGTGAACTTTCTGGGAAATTGGCCCTGGACGCTCTGTAAAGAGCCGATACGCGTTGTAGACATAAGCGTTCTTTCATGCTCCGCAAGTAAGGCTGCGTTCATAGTTCGCGACTCGGGAGATTAGGATAGTAGGCGACAGGATATTAGGATAGTAGTAGAGTAGGAGATTGCGCTGACAAGATTGGATACGTATCGATTGAAATCGCTGGAGAGTAGTAGATTGGGCGACTTCTATCCTAATCTCCCCGTCAATACATATGTTTTTCATTGTCGCGTACTATCCTAATCTCCGGAGTCGCGAACTATGAACTAAGATAGTCGCGGCCTAAGATTTTACCACCAACCGACTGCAAAAAGTAGGCTTCAACGAAAGCGAGATTTCTACGCATGATGCCAGAGTTTGGTATCATCTTATCACGTCTTCGTCAAAGTGGGTAGGTTTCATTCACGGAGTGCGGTCATGACAACAGCTTTATTGCCCTCTGCAGAGTAACTGCAGCTCTCCCTAGTGGTCACCCAGTCCCTATTTCGACATTGGGAACATCTGCCTCTTCTGCAGCAAGCGATCTTCTACATTTCTCCTATGTAGGTACTCTAAACGGAGGCACGTCTACTGCGCAGGAGCGGTTCTGATATACTAGACACTAATTTCGACAAAACAACAGCCACTGCAATTACCACACACGGGGTGCTCTTTAACGGAGTGTTCAGAGTTGGCGATCGTACGTGCGATTAGGAGGCGATTAGGCGATTGGACGATCGCTCAATGGGCGGAGCAACAAAGCAACAATCCTTCTTTCATCGCCTACTCGCCTACTCGCCTAATCGCTTTATCGATACGTAGAATTTTCTTCTTGAATCATCGCCTCATCGCCTAATCGCCCCTACGATCGCCAACTATGAACGCTCCATAAGACGGTGGGATGCGGTCGTGGCGCAGCTGTATTGCTTCCCACCGGGGTTAACCGACCCTACGTTCAATCCAGATGGTGGGCCGTTGCGATTTTTGGGAAGAGATCATAATTGGGGTTCACAAAGGTAAGAAGTCACCTAAGCCCTACTCGACAATCATTTAATAGGAAAAAGTGTGCGGTGATGGAGCGTCCGGCCTCGGAACCAAATACTATGAAAACAGCTAGTGGTGAGAGAAGTGGTGGACGATGGTAGGGGAAATATTCATGGGTGACGCCACTCATATGTGGTGATAGGGGTCGTATCAAGACACACTGAGGGGAGTCGTAGAAATTTGCGAAACCGGTCGGACGCCACGGTTGAACCTTCTTTCTCACGTCTCATGACACGCAGCAGTCACGCTTGTCGTGAGACGGCCATGGTCTGTGAGACGGCTCCCTGACACCTTGGAATTCTCCGTGTTCTGTCAGAAGGCTGGAGTACTGACCATTTGGGATTAACGCTTAGTTGAGAAGTTGCGAAGTAGGCAACAGTGGACAGGGATAAATCCCGAGCCCTGGTCTAATTTTTTTTTTCGTCAGGAAAAGGGAGGAGTAAAGTGTTTCGGAGTGGCTGTGCATCTTGTCATGGGTGGCAAGTATCAGTGAGCGCATCACGTGGTCAAAAGGTGCTGTTGTAGAGGGGGTGGGAGGCGCCTTTGTGAGCATTTTTTCGTCAGAAATGAAGACTTCACATCCTTACCCTGAAGGAAAAGCGCGGATGGTGGGAAAACATGAGGCCTTGCTGCGCACTTCATGTTGAGGTCGCTATTGTCAGCAAGCTTGAGAAAAGGGAGGAACGTTCACCGTCCCTCCAAAGCGACTGGCACCGTCACCATCATGCCGGCCTCTCCGTCCCATGGGTCTGCTGGTGAATGTCCCAATGACACCGTCATATTCTTTTGCATATGCTCCAAAATATGATGATGGTCTAAGGAAGCTCCCATGAAGCGAAGTACCAATCGATACCTTGTATGGCTCTGCATAATCCTTGGTATGCCTTGGCATAGAGGTTGAGGTTGAGTAGACTTTATTGATTGACATTTGGGCAGGGTCATTTGACCTGCTTGATCCCGAACTTCAGTAGGATAGTAAAGGCTTTCGGTTGAGTAGCCATTTAGGTTTCGAAGAAAGCGATATTGCCGAAACGTCAACCAATAAAATCGATGTATCAAGCTCGCGAAGTTCAGCTTAAAAAATCAACCATTCACTCTTACCTTTTGAAGAAGGACACGGACGAAAGAGGACAATCGCAATGGCCAAAACGGAAGCAACCGCCTTCTCGACGAGCTCCCAGATCGCCAATAGCTAAATCACCAGTCGCTAGATCACCATCGCCTGCACAGAGGTCGGATCCTAAAAGGACCTACTCTAAAAGGCAACTAGGTGTGTCACAATTCATAGTTAAGCATCACAGATGATGTCATTACAAAAGCCGCATTCCTAGTTTGCATTGGGGAATTAGGATAGTAGGCGATAGGATATTAGGATATCAGGAGAGTAGGAGATTGCGCTGACAGGATTAGATACGTATCGATTGGTATTGATGAAAACTAGATCAGGCGTCTATGCGAGTCGATCAATACGTCCCTGATCATTCAAGCGCACAGTCGTATTCTAGTATTATCCTGATCTCCCTGTGAATACATACATATCTTATTCATGGTCGCGTGCTATCCTAAGCTCCACGGTCGCGAACTATGAACGCGGCCTAGGGGATAACTCTGCATCTTTCCAGGAAGTACAGAAGAGCCAAAAGCAGGCGTGAGTTTTCGTGACGATAACTCTTATTTTCAATATCTGCTCTGAACTCAGGTCGAACTGCTCCAGACTGACTTCCCGATGCCCTCCATTTGAGAAAACTCTCCTTGATGGTATAAGCCACGCGCTGCAGCAAGGAATGATTTGGCAACGTCATTATTCATGGTGTCAACATTTTAGCAGTACACTACTCTAACGCCGGGGCCAAATCGGAAATGAGTCTTCAGTGGCGCAAAGTAGAGATCGTGACACCCTGAAAACTGCCGGTTTCGGACCGACGCAGTGTCGCACACATATTTGGCCCTTTGTTCCCTGGGGGGGCAGCGACAGGATTCATTTTTGCTTCAGACTTCTATTTACCATTTAGTATTGGCACTATGGTCAAGGCCCGGGTGGGACGCATCTGAAATCCCTTCCGCCATCACTGATACCCGGTTCCCTAATTTTCCCACAGAGCCACCACCAGATCATGCGCCGTGAAACAGATGCGCCCTCGTTGTGTTGCCTACCCGCCAGGCAGTCGGCATCTTGCTACCGGGCTTCACTGAGGCTTCACCGCCCTGCGCTCGTCCACTCATTGTGTCAATGCTCAATGAGTCCTTGCGCCGCCCATTGAGGTTTGCTGGGCTTTTCCGAACCCCTGTGGCGGGACAGGGAGAAGCTTTTGTCAACACCAAGTGAAACCTGCAATCAAACATACCACTATAAGAGCATTAAATGTAATTCGGGCCCAAAAATGAAAGCGCAGGGAATGCAGAAGAATTGCAAACTAAATGACCTAACAGGAAGGGTCTAACTTTTTTTGGAATTTGCCTTGAACCTTAGCTAAATGGATAGGCCTTACATGTTTTTAGGCAATAAAGAACGTCCCCCGAACATTCCTATCAGAAATTGCGCGGTCGAAATGGGTTTGATCATGCGTTGGTATAATAGAGTGTCGAGCCCTGCAAGGTTCCGGCGATTAGGCCACTCCTCCATTCTCCGAGCACAACGCATTTGCAAGTACCGGAAGAGGGGGGGGGTGATTTTTTAAGGTTTGTTCTTTTTTTGTTTTTTTTTATTTTTTTTTTTTATTTTATTTTTTTTCGCACAAAGAGAGTAGGTAGACGTCCACCACCTTCCCGCTCCTGACTTCTTGAGCCGACTTATGATTTTTCGGTTCGCAAACTCGCGCCCAGCTTTTGTCAAGGCGCTGCCGCCCACAACGATTACAGCTGGCCTCCACTCCTCACCTCAGGCGCCACATCTGCGCGTCTCGCTCCCCAACTGACCGTTTTCGCGACACATATCCGGACTTCTTCTTGATTGCTCGATCGCGTCTAGAATTTTCGTCGCGAGCACAGAAACAATCCATTCATCATCGCCCGCTAAATCAGGTGCTGCGCAGTCCCTCAAATAACCCCCTATAACCAAGTTAACCACTCCGCGAGATTTTATAAGCTGCCATAATCCAGCACCTTCAGGGCCCCCTGCCCATCCACCCACTGGGGGTACCCGTCCAAACTGAGAGTCTTTTGCCCAAACCTCTGGCGCCTCACAGAACCTCACTTAGAAAGAAGAGATCCATGACTATTACTGGAACGATCAGTCGTCACACAAATTTGATCAATCCTCTATGGGAGAAGCTGTCTTGATCATCCACCGACAGTGAACTACGATGACATATAGAAAAACTAAAAAAAATACAAGATGGATTTCCCCTGGGACAATGTCAGCCACCGGTGGCTGACATTGCGCAATCGTCTCTGCCGGCGCTGGTCCGAACGGGCAGTCTTCGAAAATCCCGCCCGGTCGCGAGTGGGTTAAAGAGCCGGAAAAAGGTGGATGGAGGTGGGTGGAGGAGTGGAGGCCAGCTGTCAATGGTGGGCGGGGCTTGACCAAAGTGGGCGGAGTTTGCGACGAAAATTCATAACTCGGCTCCAAGAAGTCCCGGAGGCCGGGAAAAAGGTGGATGGAGGTGGGTGGAGGAGTGGAGGCCAGCTGTCATGGTGGGCGGGCTTGACCAAAGTGGGCGGAGTTTGCGACGAAAATTCATAACTCGGCTCCAAGAAGTCCCGGAGGCCGGAAAAAAAGGTGGATAGAGGTGGGTGGAGGAGTGGAGGCCAGCTGTCAATGGTGGGCGGGGCTTGACCAAAGTGGGCGGAGTTTGCGACGAAAATTCATAACTCGGCTCCAAGAAGTCCCGGAGGCCGGGAAAAAGGTGGATGGAGGTGTGGTGGAGGAGTGGAGGCCAGCTGTCAATGGTGGGCGGGGCTTGACCAAAGTGGGCGGAGTTTGCGACGAAAATTCATAACTCGGCTCCAAGAAGTCCCGGAGGCCGGGAAAAGGTGGATGGAGGTGGGTGGAGGAGTGGAGGCCAGCTGTCAATGGTGGGCGGGGCTTGACCAAAGTGGGCGGAGTTTGCGACGAAAATTCATAACTTGGCTCCAAGAAGTCCCGGAGGCCGGGAAAAAGGTGGATGGAGGTGGGTGGAGGAGTGGAGGCCAGCTGTCAATGGTGGGCGGGGCTTGACCAAAGTGGGCGGAGTTTGCGACGAAAATTCATAACTCGGCTCCAAGAAGTCCCGGAGGCCGGGAAAAAGGTGGATGGAGGTGGGTGGAGGAGTGGAGGCCAGCTGTCAATGGTGGGCGGGGCTTGACCAAAGTGGGCGGAGTTTGCGACGAAAATTCATAACTCGGCTCCAAGAAGTCCCGGAGGCCGGGAAAAAGGTGGAGGAGGTGGGTGGAGGAGTGGAGGCCAGCTGTCAATGGTGGGCGGGGCTTGACCAAAGTGGGCGGAGTTTGCGACGAAAATTCATAACTCGGCTCCAAGAAGTCCCGGAGGCCGCGGAAAAGGTGGATGGAGGTGGGTGGAGGAGTGGAGGCCAGCTGTCAATGGTGGGCGGGGCTTGACCAAAGTGGGCGGAGTTTGCGACGAAAATTCATAACTCGGCTCCAAGAAGTCCCGGAGGCCGGGAAAAAGGTGGATGGAGGTGGGTGGAGGAGTGGAGGCCAGCTGTCATCGGTGGGCGGGGCTTGACCAAAGTGGGCGGAGTTTGCGACGAAAATTCATAACTCGGCTCCATGAAGCTCCGGAGGCCGGGAAAAGGTGGATAGAGGTGGTGGAGGAGTGGAGGTTAACTGTCATCGGTGGGCGGGGCTTGGCCAAAGTGGGCGGAGTCTGCGACGAAAATATAAAACTCGGCTCCAACAAGTCCCGGAGGCCGGGAGAAAGGGAGTAGAGGCCGGCAAAGGAAAGGAGGTCAACTGCTATTAGTGGGCGGAGCATGCACATATTGGGCGGAGTTTGCCAAAAGTGTCGTAATTTGGTTCCAAGAGGTCCCAGAGACCGGTGAAAAAAGGGGTAGAGGTCGGCGAAAGAAGGGGGCCAAATGCTATTGGTGGGCGGGGCACGCACCGAAGTAGGCGGAGTTTGCCCACGAGATTTATTGTCCGGAAGCAGTCCGGAGACCGAGAAAAAGAGGATAATGGTTGACGAAGAAAAAAGGTTGAAAGCCGTCGATGATGGAGCGGATTGAATTTAGCTGAGGATTCAGATATTCGTAGTGTATCAAGCCAAATATGAAAATTTTTGTCGCACCATCAAAGTTCGCCGCAGATCTGTGTTGCGCGCGCAATGCGTGCGGCGCCAACTGGTATATATAAGTCTCTAATGCGTGGGTAAGGCGGCTCCCTATTGTCGCTATCCGAGCAGTGGTAGTGTGTGGACCCAATGCTGAAAATGGGAGCAGGAAAGGAAGCGACTTTACACTTTTTGAAGCGCGACACTTTATTTTCATGAATCTCAATCTCAACCAGTCTTGGCTGATTTTTAAGTTACCAATGTCAGGATTTTTGCAGGGTAAGAAGCGTATTGGATCCTGAGGCACCAAGTGCAAAAT
>MU871162.1:6791-25328 GCA_036418205.1 Ostertagia ostertagi
AATTCGTGGCCAATGGCCGACGCTATCGATTCCGCGAGCCGAAACGCAAGCGAAATTGCGAGAAGTTCTAGCTTAGGTGTGGACAAAGCTCGCTTCTGCGGTGCAAGTTTGGTTTTTCCGCTGATCAGAGGTGACACTGCGGTAGAGCTACTATTTTCTAGATAGGCACATACCGCCATTGCATTATTGCTTGCATCCGCGAAAACCCACAAATAAGGTTTGGATAGCGTAGCGTTGACAGCAAAGAACTGTCGTGGAATTTGCACGTGGAAATTGCTAATGGCTTGTGTTGTTTTCTGCCACTCTAGGGCGAACTCAGGATCTACCACAGAGTCCCACTCCAAATTTTTCTGGAACATGCTCCTGAGCATATGTTTTTGTCGTATCATGAGTGGCGCGCCAAGACCGATGGGATCATAAATTGAATGATGTTGTTTCACATAATCTCTTTTTACCTTAGGCTGGGAAGAAAACCCAGTTTTCAGAGAGTAGGTGTCCGTTATAGGGTCATAGTCAACTCCGAGAAGTTTCATCTGCTCATATGGTGCTTTATCTTCCTTTTTTATCTGATCGTTGACCTCTGTGCAATTGCTTACGAATGCTCGCAGATTCATGCCTATTGCAGAGAACAATGCTTTAGATTCTTTGTATTTTTCTACTGCTTCTTCTTTGGAATAAGCTCCCAGTAGAACATTGTCCACGTAAAGTAGCGATAAGATTTCGTTCGCGAGCGGTGTGTCACATTTCTGCAAGTAGGCCGTAAGAACCATGTTGAGCATACTAGGTGATGACGTTATCCCAAAGGGCAGTCTTTTCCATCTGTACTCAACTATATTGCCCCGCTCTGGTGGTCTTTCAGGATCACGTACCCAAAGAAACCTGCACAGGTCGCGGTGAGACTCGTGAATTCGGATTTGTGTGAAGGCAGATTGTATGTCTGCAACAAGAATAATAGGCTTTGTTCGGCTCGCGATGAGTATGTCGTGGATCTTATTCACAAATGATGCCCCAGTGTGGATGACGTCGTTCAATGATAACTGGCCCTTCTGCTTAGAAGACGCGTCGAACACAATCCTAAGTGGATTAGGTTTGTGTTCTCTCCACACCCCCGAGTGCGGCATATAGTAGGTTCCTACCGACTCTGGTACTGATTCGATTACTTTCTCGATTACGTTGTCGGCGAGATACTGTTCAATTGTTTTTACGTACCACGCTCTTTTTTCGGGAAACTGTGCCAGATGTTTCATCTGCGCGACTAGGCGACGGAAGGCCATATTGTAATTGTCGCTAATTCTACACGTCTTGCTTTTCAGAGGGAAAGGGGCACTAACGGTTTCGCCATCGTATTGAAGTAGTTTAGCATATCGCGAAAGATAGGAATTTGCATTTTCATCATCAATTTCTTCCTCTGTGAAAAAAATACCTGAGTCTTCATGTCGAACATTTATTTCTGAGCATTTCTAGGTATCATTGAAATAAGCGGTATGAGGCCACCGGATGGATGGGGGTGCAGGAATACTCTGGTTTCGTTTGACCGCGGCCGTAAGCGGCGAATCCGAACACCGTTTGCGCTAGCCGGAGACCAGTGGGTAACTGGATAGGGGCGGTATTTTCATCGACGAAGAGAGCAGTAAAGATCAAGTCCAATAAGTATGTGAGGCAGTTGATATTCCCCTCGCATACGCGTGTTCGTGAGGAATAGTTTATGCTTTTCCATGAATTGTATGTCACATTCAGCGAGACACACTGCAGGAAATCCTGTAGTTATTGTGGGTTTGGTTCTCATAGAAAATTCAAGTTCACGTCCTTGTGCAGATTGCACGCGTAGCACAACATGATGAGTCAGGAAAGTTTATGACAGTCCACTTATTCCTGATAATGAACATTGCTCCGTTTTTTTAGCACGGGTAGACCCAGATGCTGGGTGGAGTTCTCTAAAAATCAGACTCAGTTGTGCACCTGTATCAAAAAGGAAGAGTGCTCTATGGTATTGTTCGGAGAAATAGTTCCATACCAATCCCTCTGCCGTCATGAGCACAACTTGTTCCCCTGCGGAGATAGTGCCAGACTGCGCTGGAATGTGTTGCTTACGGAAAGCAGCAGACGATACATTCAGCGGATGTGCTTGAGAGGGCGTAAAATTGGTAGGTTCACTGATATTTCTTTGAACTGTCGCTTTTGCGGGTTGTTGGTAGACGTGCAAAAGCGGAAGTTTGCTAACGTGCTGTTGCCTTTACTTCTGTCTGTGCGGATCTCATTTTGCTTCTGTATGCAAAGCGTTTCGTCGTGCAATTTGCCACAGCGCTTGCAGTTGGGACGTCTGCACTCATTGCTTTTGTGTTCACCAGAAAAACATTTCCAGCAAAGACTCTTTTCCATGGCAATTTTTCGGCGTTCGCGTGCTTCTTTGACGGTGCGGCACTCATGAGATCTGTGGTTAGTTCTGTCACAGAAATTGCAGATGGGTCTGAAAGGCGCTTTCTGTGTGTGCTGCAGGCTCTCTTCTTTCTGCTCTGATTCATGGCTGGTTAGGCCGTTCATTAATGTACGTATGCCTTAAGATGACCGCTTCGAGCTGATCTAATGTTTCGCCGACCGTGCATGTTTCAGCGGACTTATTTTCACGTAAGAATTCCTCTATAATTTGACGCGGAAGCTTTTGGAGTATTGTTTCGATCCACATAGGATCACAAATGTTCTACTACCGCAAAACCTGAAGACGTCATTTCATTAACGAGGGCTCTTATGTTGTCAAATACCGCTTCACACGATTTGGCGTTGTTCTCTTGGCCGCGGGTAAGGAGGACAGCCTTTTTATGACATTCGCACGAGCATTCGTTACGTTGTTGTATTTTTTCAGAATAGTGTCAACATCCATTGGTAACTGGCCGGAACCATTTGTATTCCTTTGATGGTATCGGCAGCTTTCCCAACGAGACTCTCTTTCAAAAGAATTATTTTCTCCATAGTATTCAATGAAGAATTCTGGTGAACCATTGCGTTATATATGGCCCAGTACTCCTGAAAGTTTGAAATTTCCCCAGCAAAATGAGGGATGGTCACTGTAGGAGGCTTGATAGAATTGGTTCCCGTCTGCTTGTGCTGGTCATAGTAGCTATCATATGCTGTTTCCATCTGCACCTTTTCAATATCTGTCATGTCCTGTTGTGTTCGCTGCTGCAACGCTTGGTCTCCGCTACAGGAAGCGCCTGTTGCGACTGTCTCTGTTTTGGCGGCCGCGGTCGCCGTCGCTTGTTTGAATGCGTTCTGACATTTGCTCGGATTTTTATCTGATGCAGCTGCGCCTGTTACCGTATCGGACGGCTCTTTTTTCGGAACGTTTTTACGTTCGACCCTTGCCTGCTCGCATTTTACTTCTGCAAGTCGAGTTTTTAATGCTGTCAAAATTGCGTCAGCTTCGCTCAGCACCTCGTTATAATGGGTCTCGGTTTCAATGGATTGAAACTCGTCGAGGAACTCTTTCCGTTCCGACTTTTTTAGTTCGGCGAATTCTTTTCGAACACTTTCGACTATTTTCAAAAGGTCGTTTCGGGTGCCAGTTATTATTGAAATAGCGTTTTCGATGGATGAAACGTTGGTGATGCAGAAATCTATGCGTTCTGCATATTCAAGAGGATACTGAGGTTCGTTAGTGAACGATCGAAATGTATCGATTTGAGTGACTAAAGTGTCACTGGTTCTCTTCAAACTCGACTTGTGGAAGTAAAGTGCCATTGTGTTCTACCTTGTGCTGACTTGTAGAGCGTCAGCGCGGTGCTCTCTCTTGGAATCGGCTGTGTGGCGGGTTGAAAATAACCTGGCCACTGACCTGGTTTGTCAGTTCGGCAGAAATGCAAGGACTGACAAACGGGCGACACGTTTAGTTCGTGTTTGCCGATGCACCAAATGTGCTGCCCCGCGATGGTTATATAAGGTGGTTCAGTACAAAATGTATCAAGCACGTTTATGAAGCGAGAACTGAAGCAATCCTACAAGCTGCACTGCACGCGAAAAAGAATGAGCGTCGGGCGGGGCGGTGCTTGAGAGTCGCGTCATCGCACAGACGACTTGTAATCGCATGGACGAACGAGGACGCGCACTGCCCCGAAATTTTGAGAATTTTTTGAATGCGTGGTTAAAGCAAGCGAGAACGATTCTGAGTTAACTCTTAAAGATCAAACTGTCAGCGATTGTGTGGACTGAGTTTGCTTTCGCGCCTATGGCCGATGTCATAGTTTGCGAATCGAGCGATTCGCTAGCGAATCGCTGGATCCGAATCGAACGTTGCACCAGCGAATCGAACTTTGCGCCAGCGAGTCGAACGATGTACCAGCGAGTCGAACTAGGTACCAGCGACTCAATAGTGGCGGGACCCAACGTTCAAAGGAAGACCCCGACCAGCCACGCACTTTCCAAAAAGCGTACCACTGTCACGTGACACTGTTTGAAAGTCGCCACGGGCTTCCTTTGAAACGTTGGGTCCCGCCACTATTGAGTCGCTGGTACCTAGTTCGACTCGCTGGTACATCGTTCGACTCGCTGGCGCAAAGTTCGATTCGCTGGTGCAACGTTCGATTCGCTGGCGCAACGCTCGGATCGAGCGATTCGCTAGCGAATCGCTCGATTCGCAAACTATGACATCGGCCTAACGTGACTGAAGTCTAGTAGCGTTGGCCTGCCTCTTGACCGTAGTCTACCGTAGTTTTGCCACTCGAGAAGAAAAGTGTAACCGCTGGAGCTTTGTGCGCTGTGTTGGAGCCCGACCCCGTCCCTATGAATTCGGTGAGCATTGTGCTTTCAAAGAGTTGACGACCAAATGCTAGATGGCGGGGGATATCTATCTTGGCGCTGCGATTGCGGTGTTGGCCGTCCTACTTAGGATGTCCGCCTATATTTCCACTAGGGTGAGTTTTCCCTTCCTCGACCTTCGACCTTACCCCTTAAAGGCATGCCCCAGGATCACATTGGTGTGGCCCTTGTACACGAATGTGGAGCTATTTTGTGGCGAACTGGGCGGTAGTAAGCCACAAGGAAAGCAAGGCCGCGTTGAAATCCGTCTCAGAGCAAGACTCACGCTCACCTCCGTAAAGTCGGCTGTGCTAATGGAAATGAGAGGCTAAGACTGCGAGAGCCAGGAGAGTATGGGGCGAGAGAGCGCTACAGATGTCGAAGATCGCCAGACAACAGCCTGATAAGAGAAAAAGTCTGCCAGCAGCTTGGGCAGCTTACTTTGCAAGGCCCAACGCTCTTGTCGGTTGGTTTCCGTGCACGGGAACGTCACATTTATGATCGTTCTTCAGTGTGGGTACACCACAGACCTGAGAGAAGAGTTCACACGACTCTGCCTGGGTTGTGCATTTAATCCTTTACCGCGTTAATATACTCCAAGTCTAATCAGGGTGACTGAATACGAGGATCACAGGATTGAGTTGAATGTTTCCTTTTTCAGCTTCTTCGCGTCACTCAGGCGCTGTCGAAACGTCACCTGACCAGTCCTAATCGAGCGCTCTCAACAAGTTACCAGTGCAAGGAGAATCTGCGGGTGGTTCGACTCATATCACCGGTTTACGTGCTACTTTTCGTAACTCGCCTTTGCCAATTCGCCTTCCGACTATATGCCTATTATTTTGGTACCAATCTAGGAGCCTTCTTGCTGCGACTATTCGCCCACATGTACAACTTGGTGAGTTTTTTTGCACTCGGCTTGCCTCGATATGCCCTGAACTGCAGTTTAAGTTTCACAACTTTGCTGTTTCCTTGAAGGCAAAGTTCGGGCCCAGACCTACCTGAGAACCATGGCTAGAAGTGGTGGGTACGCAAGTGCAAAGTTAGCGCCACCTTTCTACATCGAAACGCGTCACTAGGACCCTAGGCGCCATGGACTTCTAACAGACTCCACCAAACTTAACATGGTCCGCCCACCGTTCGATATCTTGTCTGCGTCGCTGCGTTGATGTGCTATGCTCTCTCTTCTCGGACTTCTCTACCACTCTCCGCGCTCACATTATCTCTTCATCTCCCTGGCTGTGTCTTTTGAACTTCTCCACAGCATGGAGCAAAATGCTCGTATTTCCTGTGTATTTCAGGATTTTCTTTCCTTTTTTCTCCACTGGCAGGTCCACCTCCCATCCCTACTTTCACATTTGAGTGGAATCAACCAATCAATGTAATCCTGATTTGTTGCCTTTAAAACTGCTCTTTCAGTCACTGGCTGTGAGCGTGTTTGTCACGCCTCTTCTGCTCATCGTCATGGGGCCCGCGTTTTACAGCACAGCCTCCAGAACAAGTGTCCTAATCATCGAGCTGCTTCGAACGGCGGAACAAGCAGTGGAGCAGATCAAGAAGCTAGCGACTCGTTTTGTTCTCACGGACCGATTATTCGAAGCACTAGTTCAGAATGGAAAGGTCAATCCCAGTCTTCGGCGAGATTGGTTACGCAAGAAGCACAAGTTCGACGTGGAAGCGGACAAAGTGCTCGAGTTTGTGGTCAGAAAAACGAGCGACTTCGAAAAAATCGTCGACGAGCTCTGCAAAGAGAAGAGAAAAGCTGAAAGGAGGCTGAACGATTCGGATCAAGAGCGTCGTCCGGAGTTGCAGAAAAAACAGCTCCTTCAGATTCTCCGGGAAGAAATGGCTCTGGAGGCCCAATCAACTACGGAGCAGATCAGAAGTCTGAAAGAAAGGGTAAAATCACAGGAGGCTGAAATAGCTCGTCTCAAAGGAATCATCCAGACGAAGGAGCAGCAAGAGACGGAAAAACCTGGTCCAAGTCGAGTGCAAGTGACAGTTGATGCCTCAGATGGAGCAAAAGGAGGCGCTGCATTGGAACAAGTGCCCATTGAGATGGAAACTGATGAAGATTACTTCGAGAAAATGGTTCAAGAAGTACAAGAGGACGAAGAGATGACGGATACGGAACAAGAAGAAGAAGAACGTGAAGACTCTTCGGGGCGAATTATTCAACTCTGCCAACAAGCCCTCGAGTTGGAACAAGTACTTCAGACGTTTCCCTATAGAGACTTTGGAGATAGGAAAGTCAGCAACACCTGTACCTTTTGCGGCGCTGTAGACCGTCACTTCTCAGACTCTTGCCCGCAGGTACAAGATGGACACGATCGAAACACAATCGTCGATAGAAAGAAGGTGTGCAAGTGCTGCTTCGGCAACTGCCCAAAAGACAAGTGCAGATTTCCACCGAGAGACTGCTACTACTGCGAGAGGATTAGAGGGACGATCGTCGAGGATTTGATTCCGAAAAAGAGACATCATCGCGCACTGTGTGAAGTACCGGATCTAAAAAACGAAGTAAGAAAACGAATAAAGCGGCTGGAAGAGGAGATCGAACGTCTACGATCAGAAGAACGATTCAAGCCGGGCGGAGTGTCGACAAGTCGACGATACTTCAAGTGATATATTTGGATTATTGAATCTGTTGTTTTTGATTGATTTAAAAATATGATGTGCATTACATTTTTTCTTATGACTCATCGTTTCATGTAACTTTTTGAGATGTTGTGGAAATTCTAGCTCGTGGGTGCCGATTATGTTGTTAGATTCTTAAAAGATATGCTCGCCATACAGTATAAAAGGAGGTGAGGAGAAGGAGCCTGGCAGTTTCTGCTCCAGCCACAAGTGCTTACAAGTTCGCCTAGAAAGAGAAAACCACAAGTGCTCCTTCGCCTCACAAGTGGAAATTGTAGGTCGATTATTGATTTGTCATAAAGCTGTGCATCAGTACAGTGTTAGGAGCAGTGGAAAAAGTCCCGCGTGGCAGTGTGAACAAGACAAGCTATTCAGAATAGCTGGCGACCAAGTACCTAGGAAACCGAACCGCCGATCCCTTTCAGGCAGTCCAACACAATAGACTGTCACATAGGCGGAAAGCAAACTCAGTCCACACGATCGCTGACAGTGTGATTCTAAAGAGTAATTAGAATGTTCCGCTTCCTTTCAACCAACCATCAGAAAAATCTCCAATTTAGGGGGCAGTACCACAGACCCATTTTATCAGAAAGCCTTCAGAGAAGGAATTCACGATAAGAACGAAAGTCAAATAAGGGGAAAATTGCATAGCTGGGAGGCAGCGAAAGATTTGACCTTGGCGATCTAGCATGGCTCACTCTTGGCGCGGTTGGCGGGGTACGCCCACCGACTATCTAATCACTCGCCGCAGGTCTATACGTGGCGAGTGATTAGATAGCAGAGAGAGCACAGCGATGAGAGTCGCATCAATGCGCAAATCAACGGGCAAGGAAGGGTCCCATTTCTCGGGTTTCGAGCCGTTTCAAATGGTTTCTTCTTCATCCCTGCTCCACTGACCACCTCTACCCTTATTTCCAATGAGCTAACTTTTCATAGTTAGTTCTGCCTTTGAAGGCAGCGATTATGATAGGGGAGGCGGTCATATGGCGCGATCACATTGGCATTAGAGCGCACAGGCCGCAATTGCCCATCCTGCTGTGGCCGGACAACTCGTCCGTATCACTCAACTACTAGACTTCAGTAATTGATCGATCTGATAATTTGGGTCTCAAAAATCTCGCTGAGTCTCAAAGATTTAAAAAGAGCGGATAGCTTCGTTGGCCTGATGCCAAGGCAAGAGGAACGGAACAGAATGTGGTGCGCGGACGAGTTGTCCGATCCACGTAAAGATGCTGTTACGGCCTGTGCATTCCAATGCCAATGGGATCGCGCCATAAAACGCCCACCCATGATAGGTTCTGGAGTAATTCCGTGAGGAGTTACGGGGGCTCAATGGTACGCCAATTACTAAAAATGGAAGAAATACTTAAGAAAATTTAAGAAAATGCAAAAAGGGAATTTCCTTGTTTGCCATTGATCACCGCTCGAGAACTGGCAATGGCGAAGGCGGCGGACTTATAGATGAGTTTAGCGCAACGCATTTAGTGGCACCATGCGACGAGCTGTTCTCCCCTCAAGTTGCTCCCGCTGTGCCAGCAGCGGCACAACTGAGGCAGCTCGGAGGGAGCACAGCTCGTACAAATCACCAACTAAACTAGTGGGCGGATCGCTTTTGGGGCGGAGTGCTTTTCGAAGTCCTGCTCAGCAACCAGCGCACCTTTCGTCGTGAAAGCGCCACACTCGCTTATTTGGCAGCCAAGTTAACTGCTTCGTGTAGCACATGTACTTCGCCTATGAGCTCGCCTTAATGTGGTCTTTTCTTAGGTTTATGAAACTATGTCTGGTTGTGATAACTTGAATACAATAAAGATACTGGTAGGATTAGAAAGCAGTTTTCGTAGGAACTTAATAGAAAGATTGTAGTGTGATTTCTCACCACTAATCCGATGACGTTCGTTGCCGTCATCACATATGAAATGTACATGAGCGTTGTTTGCGGTGTTTCATAGTAGACATCACCACGAGCGACGAACAAATAGAATGAAGATCCGTATATAGTGGCTACCTGAAGACATCGTTTATTGAAAAATGCTGATTGCTGAGGCAGAGAGAACAAATATTCTCTCATACATACTATAACCCCACATTCGCAGCTACCCCGCCCCTTCCCTCTGGATGCGCGCAAGTTGATTGTAGGGTAACGATGAAAAGGCGTACGGAATGGGCGCATGAATTGCTTCAATGTTTGCGACTTCCAACAAAGCAAAGTCATTCTCTTTCTCGACTTGAAAAAGTGACCGGAGCGCGGTACGGAGCGAGTGGTGTGTGGAAGGATTGAGATGGCGAGGACAAACGCTGGCGTTCCAAGTCTTTCTTATCGCGTCAGCTCGTCGAATATACCTCAAAAAGGCAGAAAGTCTGAACCTGGATGTGGGTAGCATGCAGCAAAGAAATTCATTCAACACAATCAATCGAGTTAGTTTAAGATAAATGAGATATTTCACAAGAGTGCTAGGTTGTGAACAAAACTTTCGCCCCTGCCGGAACTAGAACCCGCACCACTCGCCTTCCGGGCAGCGCTGCTACAGTTTACGTACGAGAACAATTTCATGCACTCAGTGTTCGTGGTATTCTTACTATTAGCTTGTCAGCAGCCGAGCCATGTTAGCCGATGGCATGACCGCGAGACTGAAACTACCGCCCGGGTAGCCGTAATGTAGAGCCGGGTGCAAACTTGCCCAGAAAGGGAGACACGGGTAAGGCGTTTTAGTCTCGCCGGGAAGTTTGGTCACATACCGAGTCATTCTTAGTGAAACTCTCGCAAGGCGAAACTGCGGCACAGCATAAGCAAACAAAAGAAAGTCATAATAAGTACTTAGAAAGCGAAGAAGTCTGGAATAAGCTGGTCATGCAAAAACGGTATGGCTTCTTTCGTTTAAAGAGAGGTCAAAGAGAGGGTTAGCGCACACGCTTCTTCAGCGCGACCTAGCAACTAGCAGAGGGAAGAATCGGTCGAGGATACACGATGGACGTCGAGGATTCCACTGACAGTATGGCACTCCGCAGGAATTTACTCTCGAACTATCGGTCACAATTAAGAGTCACAGCTGGTCGAAGATTCCTTTCGACTTTGTCTCCACCACTTGGGTACGCGTGTATTGCTTACGTTACGGTAGTGTGGATAATTGGATACGTAGTGCATGGTGTACGCAATGGCGTCACGATAGCTTACGAAGTGATAAGACTTAAACATTAGGAGAGGTGGAGGGGTCTCAGGTTGGGGGTTAGGCCTTTTTTTAGCTCGGAAAGTCCGTTCCTTTCAAGGGTCAGTTTTGGGCGAACAGGAAAGAGGCTGCGCGTGGAAAGCGAAAACGAAGACATTAGTCGTCAGCGACAGGCATTGCGTTATATACACGCATACCGTGCTCAAAAATTAACAATCCCCCGAAGTAGGATTGTACCATTCGGTATAAGGGTTACAGCCGGTTCGGCTGGGTTGTGCGTTACTATGTCGCGGTCACAAAACTTTCGAGGTGGACTCTGGGAACGAGTTGCAGCAAGCCGGCCTAAGGTATAGGGTCCTAAACTTCTGTCTTCTTACTTGGTCGATGACGCCGGTCGAGTCTCGTGAATCAAGTATAGGGAAGATGCGTCTGAAGATGCATGTTTTGGGACCCCATTCCTAGCCGGGGCTTGCGGCAGCTGATCCTTGGGGTTCCCGAGCGAAAAAGTTTTGCAATGTGGGAAGCGGCAAGTTCAATTTCTGTCCTACCAACCCTCCCAAAGCCTAACAAAAGGATGCATTAGAGAAGAATTCATAACAGTTTGGCGAATTTTTTCTCGCTGACTTACAAAGCTAACCGTACCATATTACTGGTAACTTACAACAACGCATGATAAGATCATTTTGGGTACGAATGTGGAGAACATGTGCTCGTAACGTCGAATGTACGTGGTGGCAACAAGACGTTCAATTGAAATCAAAACACGGTAGGTGTCGATTTGCGGAAGGATATGCGATCAGTGACCGACTTCGACGTAGAGATCCACTCTTTGGACCATGCATACTGTAATCACGACCGGAAATACACAGTATGTCAATTAAAGTAGCATTATTACAGCCTATGTTTTGATTCGGGGGTACCTAACTGCATGAAGAATTTATCTTGGTCTGTCATTTTGGATACGCTACGCATTCCACTTCATTTCGAAGATATGAGATAATTTGAATGTGTCTTCAGCTTGTGCCCCATTGTTTATTTGCTTTCTTTTTTGTTTTTGATCCAAATGTTTTTGTAATGTTTTGTTTTTAGAACAGAAAGACTTTGTAAAAGCTAGTGTCGAGCAAAAAAAGCGGAATGGACAAAAATCAGCGCACCTTCACGCAAAAATAGAAGCGGATTTATGGGATTATGGGGTAATCGGAGCACCTCAAATTTTATTTGGACCCCTCCTTTTGTTCGTGTTGAAGGAGGATTCCACGATAAGGATGAGGGTCGAAGAAGTGGAAACTCACCTAGTGGAGAAACAGACCGACTTCTTAAGGACCAGGGGCAACACGAAATTTCCAGAAGGATATGCCACTGTCCTAGCATAGCTTTTCCCGCGGCTGCCATTGGCGCTGTACCCCGCCCCCGTCTCCGGCGTCCTCTCCCGTCCGAGTCTCTAGCTGCTCAACAGAGAGAGAGAGCGCTAGCGTTGAAGAGAGCGGCACCGACGGGAGTTGCACCAATGCGGAAATCAATGCAAATCGTACATCAAAGGAAGGGGTCCGTTTTTCGGGTTCTGGGTAGCTTCTCAAGGTTCTTTCTTCTTTAATGCATCACTGACCATCTCCAGCTTTATTTTCAATAGACTGCCTTTTTATCGTAGAATGCAATGTGCCTTTAAAGCAACAACCCTAGGTGTGGTCATGTAGAAGAATCTGTTCGGTGGGTGGGATGTAGTGCCACGAGTATCATCCGTTGTGCCGTTGTCGCGGCTCGAAAGTGCACGACAACGGGGCGAGGCAGTACTTACAAAGTGATCTGATAGCGTCTGATCTGATGGTGAGCTTATGGACGAGACACTCCGCGCACACCACGTGATACCCAACGTGGGTTACTACGTAGCGGCTAACTCAACTACTTGCGGGTTAGTGTAACCCTAGAGCAAGCATGTCTAGACAACTCGTTCGGACATGCCCTTCCCTCATTCCAAGAGGGACTAGAGGGAATACATGTCACTGTCTTCATTTGATTTGATCTGTTTTGTTCTTCATATTCAGTCAGTTTGGCCTTCAAATTTTATTCGACCACTGTTACCCCCCCCCTCTCCGCCAAGGTGAGCTGGTGTTGTTGTTTTGAGTAAGTTCAAAAATAACAGAAAGTAATTGCAGCCTGAGCGCAGGTGCAAATCGTGCTTTCGCAGTATGCATTCTGGAAATAGCCTCTTTCAGAGAATGAATAGGTGCAAAAAGCTAACGTGATGAAGTTTTTTTTTGCAATTCTCGCCGGGCATGATTCTTGTCTCGGCAGAGATTGAACCGCGGCCCTCACAGGTGCGGACAAGAGCGTGTCCACCAGTAAGCACTCGGCTATTCCAGCCTTATAAGATTTACGATGTCGTTCGTAGGTATAAAACGACCTCGATCTGCTCCACGCCGGGGCCCTGGCGCCTTGCATTGGTCTGTTTGGAATTCGTAGAAACGGTGTATCAATCGTTTTCAGAATGATGTCGGTTACGCATGCCAGACATATTCCTTGTAGCCAATAATGGCCTTACTGCAGTCGAACATAACTGAAGATTGTGAATTTGTGCATCTAGCGTCGTCAATTGCTGTAATACAATGCGAATACTCACTACTTCGTTTTGCAAAAAGAATCCTAAATAAGGGAATTTTAAAAACTCTCACCTAGAAATAACCGCACTGGAGCCATGAATATTCGAAAAAACGAGTTGAATAGCATTCCAAAGCACATAGTATTCATTAGAATCCTAAATCAGTATTTGATTCATTGAAGTACTAGGTAAGCCAAAAATGCAATTCTTCAACTTGTTGAACATTGGAAAAAACGTATTCATGCGCTTCTTCTGTGGAAGGAGGATTTCACAATAAAGTCGGAGGTTGAAGAAGGAGAAATATGTCAAGTCGGAAGGAAATCGCGCCCTCTAATTGCGACCGATGCGCGTTCAGCACATACAGTGTGCCCGAGCCAGCAGCTCCAACACCCGCGCCGGCACGCCCACCCTCCCGTCGTCTGCCTCTAGCCGTTTAGCAGAGAGGCCGTTAATGTTCAATAGGACAGCAGCGATGAGAGTCGCATTGATGTGGAAATCAACGGGCAGAAAAGAGGTTTTATTTTTCGGATTTGGGGCCGTTTCTCATGTAATTTTTTCTTTATCCCGCACCGCTGACCATGTCTACCCTGTTTCAATGGACTGCCCTCCCATTTACCGCCGTCTTAATCTGGATTAATCTCCTCCCACTAGTAAAGTGGTATACTGTTAGTGGTATACTGGATATCGCCACTGTTAATTAAACTCCAAAGTTGTTAACTGAAATCATAGGCCTGTCGTCAACGACAGTTTTTGGCACATCATAGCTTTTGACAATAGGGGCAACGCGATTCTTCTGAGAAGAAGTCAATCTTGGGAGACTCGTGCTTACCACAATCGCCTTGCTTGACTGCATGGCTTCTCCAGAATGAAAATCGGCTACCTTCGTAACAACAACTCAAATCTTAAGCTTGATTGTGAGCCCAAGCCCAAACCCTCGCCATAAAGTTCAATGATGTGCACTGTGGTGACTTTACCTATGAGTAGCCTCAGCACTTAAATAAACACAGCGTAATAGAACGCTCTTATATCAACAACTAAATTAATCAATGCGGAAGTTTCTTGAAACAGTATAAGACATGGCTGATGTACTGATTTTCATCTGTTTCTATGTTTGATGATGCCCACTCGCTTTGTGCTTCTATTGTAATCTACTTTGGTTGTACTTACCACGCAGATATTCTGCGTCTATGAATAAATAAATAGAATAAATAAACAACTGATCTGCAGTCGTTGGTGTGAGAATTTAGTCGACTTCGTGATTTTGACAGCGATGCGAAACATGGCGCATCCACGACAGGATTATTCATCGTCGAACACTTCTACTGGCCTATTTTTCTTTGTAATCCATCTGATCCCTGCTTTCTTGATTCTTATACTCCGTTTCGTTCACGCTACTATTATTGTGTTCATTTTATGTTTTTTTTTGGTATTCTTTTAACTTTCAACCTTCATCTACATTTTCCATTCACTTGTGAGTTATGTTTTGTTCCCATCACTAATCCTTCTATTTTATAAAGCGCTAACTTTGTGTGTCGGTTTGTGTATCTGTATGTGTGTGTGTGTATGTGTGTGTGTGTCCGTCCGCAAAATGAAGTGAGTGAGAAGGAAGCTCATGGGATAAACAAACCGCTAACAAATCGGGTAGCTTACAGGATTTGAGATATCAATGTTTTGTAGCAGGATAGTTGTGATAACACTCTTAGGGCTATATAAACACCTGCTTAGCACACTTCCGTTCATTCCACATGGTGCTGCAGTGGCAGCTGGAGGGCAGTGGAGAGAGGAAGGGAGGATGAGGAAGGGAAGCGAAAAATCTACCGTCATATCATGATTGTGTCCCTTCTACTGTATGAAACACCATTGTGTTGCATACGCGTCACTTCCAGGAGGTGTTGGTGTCACAGGAGGAAGGGACCATAGCGGAGGATAGAAAGCTTGCGCAGGAAAGGAAGGTCCCGGCGGTTGACGGGGGACTAATCTGGTATATAAAATGCAATAAGGCGTGTATCGTTGTGCGACTACTTCCTACAGTAATCATGAAAATGATTAATAAGGCGATTCAATAACGTCTGCGAATTCTGCTACCGACTTCAAGTCTTCCAGAGTTTACATGTATTGTTCTCTGTTGGCGACGATAGGGACACCACCCGACTTCATAATTACGATGAACTTTGTTCAATTGACTTAAGTCTCTTGATTTTCGCTAAACGCTCCCCATGCCGAACATTGTACATTTCTGACCAGCGTTTGGCTAAATTGCTCGTCGTCTTGGTTTCAAAATCTATAAATGTAGCTCACACAGAAGACAATCGTTTTGCATAGAGAAAACGGATTATTGAGTATCAGCCTCTACATCCGTTCTTCTAGATGTGGTCTGTGAACCGAAATCACCAGTCTCCCAGCATTCGCGCTGCCAACTCGCGATGTTCATTGTGTGAAAACTCCAGTTCGGGGGGGGGGGGGCACTCCATTTTTTCTCCAATACTCAAGATAAGGATTAGAGGGCTCACGACACGTAATCGACTCATTTAAAGTAGACTTCTGATAAATATTGGTGTAATGGGTGAGAAACCCTGAAACGTTTTCACATTTCCGCCTGCCATGACCCAAGGGAACGGTCCTGGACCAGGAGAAAGGACACCTCCGCAAAGGGCTAAGGGTGCAGGAGCTCCAGGGTGGATCACCTGTGCAGAAAAGTGGATGGGATGTGGGCAGGTAGTGTGGAATGTAGGACATCCACCGGTCCTTATCAAAAGTACGCTCGAAATGAGTCGTTCACTTATTATCTTATCCGTAGTGTTCGATAGCCCAAAGAACTGCTCTCTAGTACTACGGATAAGATAGCAATGGAGTGCCCCCCCCGAACTGGAGTTTCACCCGTTCATTTGTTGTCAGTCACGATTTAGCAGCCATAGACTGTTGCGCCGTTGGCCCTCCACTTCTCTTCCAGCTGACGCATGACATTCTCGAAAAGGCACGGAAAGTTTTCCAGGTATAGTGTTTTCTTTTCTGTTCCGGACGCTCTTGATCTCCCATTAAAAGTGAAGACAGTGGCCCATTAATATTGTCCAATGAACTGGTTCAGCAAAAAGGTCATTTTCGTGCTGGGTATGGAACGCATTGGTTGTCAAGCGCTAGAAACTGGACACTCCACCGACAATATTTTCTGATATTCCAAGTCAATAGACAGCTTTTCGTTGTCTATTTGTTACTACTGAAGCCTTTTAAGAGAAATGACACTATTCAATGGATTACAGGGAATGACCAGGAACTCGTTACGTAAATGAACTCACGTTCCACCGACCAGTTATTTAAATGTTAATAGATTCCACCTGTTTGATAGTAATGCACCGTATTTTGATGCGTAGTATTTGTTGGGATAGACACGTGTTTCTCGTTCAATACAATGAGTGTGACCAGAGCTGAGCACGAGGAATCAAGCGCCGGCAGGGTATTTGAGATGGTGACACAGCCGGTAAAGAACTTGAAAATCAAGCTCCTCTCGTCCTCATCCCGAAAACGAAGGGAAGACTGATGGCAGAACTCAGTGGCAGGAGTTCTAGGAAACACTTGGCAATCAACTCAAATATAATAAAGCCTACATAAAGAAATACAAGCTCAAGTTTTTAGCAACGGTCATTCATGGTTGTTTGGACTCTCTCAAAGATACATATAGATCTCCCTCCTACTAACTTCTACTAGATCGAGTGTTACGCTGGAGAGTCAGCCTAGGGAGGACCGTAATAACTCAACCGAAGACTGTGACGGCCGCATCGAAAGGTTACCTCATTGATTTCAATTTTTTTTTCATTGATTTCATTTCAAAAGCCGCCAAGCAACCGATGGATCTTTTGTGAAAGGGAAACCACTGAGGCTAGATAGGGGAAAGTGTCTTCCTGCGGAAGGAAGAAGCTTGTTGTTTTTTTTTAAAAATTTTTTTATCCAGATTTTTGAGAAGAAGTGATTAATGCTTCTTAGGGACCCCTCGGTATTTCCGATGTTATGCATACACATCTTTACCTTTTTGATTTTTAGAGGGGCTGGAGGGTGAAACTAATGTAGTTCGAGGGCAGCTTGAAGAGCGGAAAGAAGAATCGTAAGGATTCAGCCGAATTTCCTGGATCCATGAGCAAACCCTGGCCAAAAGCTGGCGGCTAGGGAATCGGTTTGTACTCGTGCCACACCACATTGGCCCAGGTCTTCGATCTTCAATCTGTTCCAATGCTTTCTTTCCTGATGAGCGCAATGTTCGTCCCGATGAGCAATACTTCAATTATTCGAGAAATAGTGATTACGTGGAGAAGTCAAGCAACTGTGCTAAAACGGATGAAAAACAGCACTCTAGTCCTTGAGAGATATTCGAAAACTGACTACCTAGAAGTAATTAACGTTGATTGGTAAGCCCACTCATATTACGGGGAGGTCTTTTCAGGACATGGAGCGCTTTTCCAAAATGATTTACTGCACTTTGTAGAGACTCATACACAAAACCATGGTCCGTTTTTCCTGAACGCTTCTAGGAAGGTCAGAATAGTGGAGAAGAGATGGTCCAAAGTTCGATCCTCCGTGATGTCTAATTTTTGCAATTTATGTTGGCGCCTCCAAATTGTGTCCAAATGGCACCAGCGTCGATTAACATGTCATCCTCGTAATTTGGCGACAATTTGGAGGCTCCAACATGGATTGCAAAAATTTGTCACCACGGAGGATTGAACTTTGGACCATTTCTTCACCACTGTTTTCAGGTTCCCAGAGTGTTCAGGAAAAATGGAACCATAGCTTTATGTTCCTCGCATGAGTCTCAGGAAATCATTTTGGAAAAGCGCTCCATATCCTAAAAGAGTTCCTTTGTTAGAATATGGCACTGAATCAGAAACAACGATTGTCTATGCGTCGAAGACGCAATGTAGCTCAGTGTGAGTGCGCGCTGACCCAGTTATCACGTCAGTGGTTCGAATCCTGCCGATGATGATAAATTCCCTTAGCACTGAAGCAATCCATGCTAGCTAGATTAGTCTTTCAGAATCCCGTGTTGTTGTCTGCGGAGGTCCACTTTTTCGAACGGTCGAGGAAATAGAGCGGTCACTTGGATACTACCATAATAGCCTCTGAGTAACTATTAGGTGTTTCAGGAAGTTCTGTCGTTTTCCGACACTCCACATTTGAATGCTTCATTTCAATTGAAATCTAGCGAAACTGCAATCGGTATGGATATCATTTTGAAGAGCTTTTCCAGCTCTATCCAACGCTTAGCTCATCTTTGCTCTAGAACATTTTCTTATAAATTTTTTAGAGCTTTAAATGCGGTATACTCAATGAGCAAGTTGGCACGATTTTCTTTTTCTAGCTTTAAAT
>MU871164.1:0-15238 GCA_036418205.1 Ostertagia ostertagi
GCCTTGGTTCGATTACCAGCTGCGTAAAATTGTTTTGATTCAGCATACCTGGGACGTAATTGTACCCATACTTAACACTAATTCTACCCCAACCGACAGCTTTGTGAAACATTTTCCTCTGTTTAGACAAACAAGGATACCAAGATCAAGGATCTTGAATTAGCGTTCAGTAGTAGTAGTATTTAAGGTTAAACCCCGTGTAAAGTCCCTCTACGACCTCATCTTCCGTTTTTTACTCCTCTCATTCCCAGTTCCGTCTAAAACACCAGTTATCGGGCTTTCAAATCGGCTCCGCTGCTAATGATCCTGACAGCGCGAGCGACAGCGCCGGCGGCGGCCCCTTCTCGGCGCCTGTGACCAACGACCGAGCACACGACTCATGTGACTGCGGCGGCGAGATGGAATCATCTGCGGCCAATGGACGTCCCGTGGGATAGAAATTAGGACATCTAAACGCCTTTACTACGACCATGAAAACGCGCTTCCGGAATAGTCTCTTCTTCTCTAAGAAAAACTAATGAGCGAGAGGACTAACGAAATAAAAGAAGGATAAAGTATCCAGCGCGTATTCATCCGTTCTTCGGAATGCGCAGTGCATTTTCAGATAATTGAATCCTAGAGGAATATGTAAGTGTGTCGTTTTCTATACAATGGCTTTCGGGGCCAGCCGAAGTGCAAGCCCAGCGCTTTGTCCTTCCATACAAGTTTGGTAGCAATTATCCTACCCCAGGGAGCTGGCAATAAAGAAAGAAAAAACCTTTATAAACGAAATAATTAAAATGGTTCGTTTCGCTCCTTCCTCAGACGAACCTTATTATTTAGAGGGCTGGCAAGCCTGCCTGACCTAGACGACGCATGACCCAGGACTTGATCCGCGGGCCGTACGCGTGGTGCCACTTGCCACTACACCGCTTCCCCCTCAAAACTAATTTTCAACAGAAGTTCTGCATTTAAGAAAGCAAAGAACAATTAATCAAATTTGTTTCCGGGCCAGCTGTGCGTTTGGTGATTCACAGCAATGGAAACACATATGTATGAATGTGATAGAAGGTAATTCAGAAGCTATAGCTATAGTAAAATATACCACATTCGTGGATTTACGCTTAGACCCCTAAAGTACTAGCTATTCCTTCCTTGGTACTTTCAGCAAGAGCGCGAGCAATACATAATACCATTCAAAGTTTAAGGTACGAACGACGGGTGATACGCGTGCTTACCACGAAAAAGGCCTTGCTTTCTTTGAACGCCCAAAGGTGGTTTCCGGGGGCCGAAAAATGAAGAACCATCTCAGAAACAACTATGGAAAACGCAAAATGTAATAGCCTCCCAAAATTGAATTGGTGTATTCTCCAGGGCTAAAAATTGCGCCTGGTAGATCGTTCGAGCCAGAATGGCGTTCTTCGTTTGTTTCTATAATGGACGCAGAGATAGCGCGATTCTGCCCGAACCTATTCATTCCATATCTGAAAAATGCCACTTTTCTGGAAAGCGAGAACGCTCGTTACAGATGGCCCAACGAATGGTTGACCCCGCCTCTTCACTCTTCAAGCCTTCCTGAACGTTGTCGAAATATAATATTTTTTGAGGCTCTTTCTTAAATGAGCTAGGTAACATAACCCCAAACGTAGTGAGGATGAGGACTATGGGACCCATCACAATAGAAACAACTTCAATTGATTCCAGCCCACCGTGGCCTGTACCCCACCGGTGAAACTGGAAAAGAGTGACAGAGCCGATTTTTCTTTTCAAATACTATGGGTTGACTCCAAAAAACCAGCAAAAATCCGCATTGGAAGCGTAGTAATAATGATAACCTTATCCAGTGTTACGCACTGAACCTAATTTCTTAAAACTACGACCCTGAAGGCTGTTCTATCTTACGAACTGAGAACGACTTTTTTGTTAGCTTTTCTACACTAACTATAGGTGAAACGCTTAGCAAATTATAAGCCGCTCCGCACACCCATGCGGAATTAAGTCTTTCATTAAGCGGCAGGAAAAGGGAGGGGATACTTAGGCCGATGTCAGACTTTGCGAATCCAACCGATTCGCTACCAGCGATTCGCCAGCATCCGCGGTCGCGTTGCGGTACCAGCCGATCGAGCGACTCGCCGCGACCACGGACGCTAGCAAATGGGCTCGATTCACAGAGTCTGACAGTCTCCTAGGCCAGGGTCGGTCCTATCGTTGTTACTTTCTGAAAAATTTTTACGACCCCCCTCCCCCAAGGTGGATTTGATACGACCCCCTTTTCGACACCTCGACCACCATCATCGTCTCTATAGTACTTAATTCTGATACCACTCAACTCACCAAACCCCGCCCCACTTTTTCCTCCAAAAATGCCGTCGAGCGGGGGGATATATACGCCCGCTGAAACGGCAAATTTTTATCCTGCGCGCCCTCCACTCGCCCAGCCTACTACCCACGAAATCTTAGTTTCACCTCAATCCCACACGTGATTTCAAGCGACTAAAGTGGGTACGACCCCCCCCTCCAAGCTAAACCAAGTACGACCCCCCCCTCAACGCTTGTAACAACACGTACGACACCGCCGATTGGTACTTGTGACCAACGGGGGGAGTTGACCGTCCCTAATTTTGAAACTGCCTGGAAACCTGCATCATCTCCTTTGATCAACGCTGCCGCAAGCCTAAGTTTGGCCCTCATAAAGTGGAACGAATAGCTTTTTTTACGCTGTAGAGAGATGCAGAAAGCAGTCAGCTCACTGAACACACCTTGGTGGTGGTGACTTCGTTGACGGCGTTTTTCGTATCTTGTTGGATATCAGCAGCGAAAGCGAGACCGACAACGGCAGCGACACAGATGTGGGCGAACATTCTGTAAATGGATCGTTAACAAAATGAAGTGGTATCGAACAAATATAAAGAGACGTTTGACAAAGCGAAATGTCAACATTACAGCACGAACGCAGATCCAGATTTCGGGAAAAGACGAAAAAACGAAATCAAAGTACGAATCAGACAACAACTCCATCAATTTTACAATTGCTGGCGTACAATAGGTAGAGCTGCCAAAAAAAAACAAAGTCCACAACGCCCAGTTTACGTTCCGCCCCCACTCTGAGAACGACGACTATAAGAAGAGAGCTGCCAGAAAAAAAAAGAATGGAGTGGACTCTGAGGTTAGGGCACGAGGAAATGTTAGAATCTAATACTAATTAGGTTTTGCGTACGGCTCCAAATCCTCGTTATGTGTGCCCGTTTCCATAGATGGGCAGCAACGGAACTAAAACAGCAGTATTAAGATATTTGTAGTCGCAATGGCGTCGTCGATGACCCCTGCCGGGCACAAAGAACTGTCGTTGCCACCAACTTCGAACAATGAATTCGGCGCTCACACCTGCTAGTAGACACCCGGCGATGATATTTGCCGGAAAATACGATAGAGATTCAAAAGTCGCTTCATAGGCCACAAAACGCCTCGAGGAACTTTGGAAATGATACACCAGGTTCATCTGTCATAAAACTTTCCACGAGCTCCTCATCGGTGGAAGCGAGGATTGCTTTTCGATAAATTTGTTGTGAAAAAAAATGTATTCTTCAGTTTCTGCATATTTCACTTTCCACAAGTACGCATTCCTATTTAAAAAAAAACATGCTTGGGGGGGTTGGGGAGAACGGGAAATTTAGAAGACCAATAGGGAAGAAGGCATACGCCCATACCTGTGAAAAAAGCCCAATTCCCTCCTTTGTGGGGAAAGTAGTGAGAGACTTTATACTTATCACAATATGATGCCATTTAAAATTCCATAAAAGTCGTCGGAATTAGGAGCTTTGAACGAGTCCTACTGGATCATCTTGTAATGTTCCCACAATTTGCGATCGAAAATTCAAAAAATGCGAAATACAAAGAAACAAAAGGCAAAATTGAGGTCGTTCAACAATAATTTGGGAAAGGAAACAGAAAAATGATAGGAGAAACTAGCATTTCGCTCAAGTAGTATAAAAACAACCAAATTAACTTCCTATTCGAGTATTGAAATGTCGAAACGTGAAAGGAAACCTACATAGAGACCTGAGGCAGTCTTTTTGTTCAGATGAATTGCAGAGAAAATTCAGTTCAAAGAGGAACAAATGGCAGAAAACCGTATTCATATGACCTTTGCCGCTAGAAAACGTGACTACCACGGTAGTGATGCACTATTCAAATCGTCACTCGCTAGGCATGGCCCTGTGCTGGCATTAAAACGCATTGGCCGTAGAGAGAACCTCTTCGCACCAATCGTAGCCAAAACAATGTGTTCATATTAGATTTTTCATCGAATTGACATTCTTTACAATTCTAGTGAGAATGAGAATTTTCAACGAGAAACCCTTCAGCGCTCGCACAAAATGAGGAACTGCTATGAACAGGAAGAGATGATTGGCTAACCGTCTGGCTACATCAGATGAAGGGGTCAGACAATTTGGTTTTGGGGTCATATTTTGCGAAACAAGTCAAAATGGGAGCGAAATTTTTGTTGTAGTATTTTCAGCGATTTTTACTGTCAGGCTGATTGTGGGCTAGATTCAACGGTTTCATCGACATCATTGGCAATCAAGGTGAGAGTAGGGAGGAGGAGATCTCGAGTCTGAAATTGGCCACAACCCATGGTTAATTTGCTTTGGGGTTTATTTCTATGGGCAATTTCACAATGTGGAGAAAATTGCGTACAAGAAGACGGAGACGTCATGTCCATCTTCCTTAACTTTATTTAAAATGAAATCATTTTAGGTTTTTTTGCTATTCGAGTGGTGGGCGGGGTTTGCGGAGTGGGTGGACTTCGCGCGGTAGAGCGGCGCTTTCCATTTGCCTGTACAGAGCGCATGCTTTCCTGAAAACGGCGCACGTAGAACCTAAGCTCAGGCGATCCCTAGTTAAATTTGCTAGAATTCCAGCAAAGCTCTTTTCTAATCGAGCGTCTTCAAATGAAAAAATATTGATCGTCAGCGGCGTTAATTTATGACTAGGCGATACCTGGATACCGGCTCCAGTGTCTACCCTTCCTTTTTGAAACTAGACGCCATAGTCAAAGGACTCAACTCAAGTTAACGAGCTCGTGGCTGAAAGAAGTTAAATGTAAATAGTTACAGAATCGTATAGTAGACAGTTAGTTACCCGAATGGAATCAATATCAACTGTTTACACCTCAGTCATGCTATATCCTCTATCGGAGCGGCGAAATAACTGTGCATAAACATCGCCAGCCAGCAAACCCATTACCACCCGTATATGCACATTTACCTAGGTGCTAAGAGAAGGTGACGTAAAACCTGCACTTTACATAAGAGCTTGCCCTGCTCTTTAGGCGTTACCAAGCCTATTTCCAGGCCGTCGTGAGAAACCTTTCACCAAGCTGACAACTTGTCAAACCCCATCTTGTCTCTACTGTGTGCCAGCGTGCGTCTTGACCAATCAAGTGGAAAAACAATAGCAGAATTTGTGTAATTTATGGACCCGCCGACAAGTGCATCTAAATCTGGCCGTAGGCAAACAAACAAACACGACACTGTGTTTTCGTGTGGTGCATTCACATTCATTTGCAGAGAAAGGACCTCTCCACCTCATCCGCCGACCGACCATCCGACCGACCACTCATCAACGGAACAACGCGCGCAACGGCTTTTATTTGCGAACACACGATGGGCGAATATCTGAGCAAATATCGAAGACCTCGTCGAGAAATCGAGCGATTGTGGCTCGATTCGACTAAGAAGACACTTTGGGAACCAAGCGACCTAGAGCTTTCTTCAGGGATGAAAAAAGGGTTTTGGGGACGAAAATTCGTTACTTTGATCAGCAAATCGTGTTTGAATCTGTGAGTAAAGCTTCTCAAAGCGAGTTTTAAGGAGTGAGGCCTTCTACGGCTTTCGCCAGGAGTTGCTATGGGTGAAAATTATGGCACTGACATGGTTGATGCAAAAGGATGAAGTATAAAGCATTTAACGTTCGTCAGTCCCTTTCCGGGATGCGCCACGCATTCTACATACTCGAATTAGACTTGTAAGAGATATTTAAAATAAACTTAGATACAAGTAGGACAGAGTCAACTAATGTGTAAGCCAGGTGCTCATGCCTAGTGGAATGGGCGCTGGTGGCGATTAAGCGACTCTTGGAAGAATGGGAAGCATCGTTGGCCTGTATAGATATGACGAGGCTCAGAAGAACCAGTTTATTGCTCCTATTTTCTTGGAACTGGGACCATTTTACCAAGCAAGAGCGAGTGGATCGTTAAAACGTATGCGGGTCAGTTCAGAATTGTATGAACTACTACGCATTCTAAACAACGCTTCTAACTATCACAGTATAGTTTAAGCGATCAGTGAATATACGAGTTGAATATGGAAACAAATTCACTTTCCAGATGCAAATTTCAATTCTTCCAAGGTGTCCCGCTTACCGATCTTTTTTTGGGTAGGGAAAATGACATCATTTCCGAATGCGAGTGTGGGAAACCGACGAAAACAAATAATTGCTGGAGGGAGAGATTGATGTTGGCCAAAGTAGGCCATCATGAGGTTTTCAAGGTTAAATGACGAGGTGGGAGATCAGCCACGACCGCGAACGCACAATCAACAAATGGTGGTGAATTCAAGTAGCAAAACACTGTTTGGCAGCTCACATTGCAGATGATAATGTATGCTATACGAGACGAAGGAGCGAAAAATGGACGAGCAAGCTTCAGAGGTGCAGTAATGTGGTTCATTGGTAGGATTTCCATGGAGACGAGCAATAAACTAACACATATCGCGGTGGGGTCAGTCATAAGCCGGCTGAAAGCCGCGTTCAATCACGCCTCCGATTGACCCCGCCTCATTGCACGGATCGTCAGCGACAACCCACTTCAACCAAAATCGAAGGGATGGATTTGTTTGTATCTATTAAGATTTGAGAGTACTAGTGCTTGTTCTGAACGGAGCAACATATTAAAATACCCGCTATACTAGCCGAATGGCAAAAATCGTAGAAATGGAGGGGTAAAGTGCAAAGCAAGAGTAAATCTTTTTGGATACGCGCGTACTTAGCCTTATGTTCGAGAGCATTTGAGGACGTATCCGAACGGTATGGTCAAAACGATGTTCGCATTAGCGTTCTGATTATTCAGGACGTTAAATCGTCCATCTGTGAATTGATTTGTTTTGCTTCAAGGTCGGAAAGCAAAACCAGATGCTTAGGTAATATTAAGCTATTAGCAAAAGTAGCAAGTAACGCGAAATAGAAAGAAAACGCGACGAATCTGGGGCCTTTTGGGTCTACCAAAAAGTGCCCATTAGGGGACTAATCGACACAGATAGAGGGAGGGGTTCGTAACTTGCTCTGAGAAAGGGATCGTTGGTGGATTTGACAGGAATTTTCTGAACGGGTTAGGAAGAGGAATCAGGCAATCAAAGGAATTTTGGGCAAAATTGAGGAATTTCAAGAACTCGTCACAAAAATTGCTAACCTGTGAAACCTACAAAAACATAGGCAACTACGAAAATTCCGTTAATCTCAGAGATGCAATAGGACTTGTTCCAGGGTGTATACTCTAGCGGGAGATTAGGGCCTTATGGCTGTCAGTTTCTAATGACACTGTTGGGTTCACCCCCGTCCCTGCCAATAGCAAAAGTAGATTTTACGATCACCGGTATCGCTTTTTCATATGCATATTGTGCCGCAAGCTTCCTTATGCAACGGAAATCACCGGGGTTAGAGCTTTGTGCAATGACCATACGTTACATAAGCTGAATGAATTGTGAAAGACATGGGCTAGTAGACTGAGTTTAAACCTCGTTGAACTGATGCTATATATAACCAAGTTAATTTCAAGAGCATAAAACGAGGTGGATCTGAACAATCACAAAAACATGAAAACTTGAATACCACATAAACCCGTGCAGATGAGCAACCTACCACACTCAGATCGATGCATAGGAATGTAGGTAACAAAGAAAATGGAATGGAATAGATCAATGGGCAGAGATTAAGTGTACCCTACTAAAATAGCATAATTAATTATATGCGGTCGTAGTGTAAAATGGAAGAAAATGCTTCGCTCGAAGCCAACAAGGATAAAGGGTGCGAACCATTCACACTCCCGTGGAGCTAGTCCTATTATTTCCATTTTGTTTCATTTTTTTTTTTTTTTTTTTTTTTTTTTTTTTTTTTTTTTTTTTTTTTTTTTTTTTTTTTTTTTTTTTTTTTTTTTTTTTTTTTTTTTTTTTTTTTTTTTTTTTTTTTTTTTTTTTTTTTTTTTTTTTTTTTTTTTTTTTTTTTTTTTTTTTTATATAAAAATCAGGAACAATCACCACAAACACGGTATGGGGGTGAAATCCTAGGCCAAATCCCTCCACCCCTCCGGTTGATCCGGGTCGGTAGATAAGTCCCGACCAGAATTAGACTTGAACATTCTAGTAACACAGAATTAACTGCACTCCAACATTTGCCTAGCTTCCTAAATATGGAATCGTTGCATTTTTGGTTTTTTCTATCTGCATTACCTCTGTACCATATCTCCACCTGCTGCAAAAATCGTTGAGGAGATTGTCAAAGGTGTACCAAGAACTCATGAAGGCCTCAAGTAAAAGAGAACGCAAACGTACAATATCATATAGTCTTATGTTAGTGTAATGATAGCGCAATTGTCCGGTTACAGGAGATGTGGGTTCGAATCCGGCCTGGGACGAAAGGTTTGCCAAAAACTAACATTCTCGAAGAACAATGAACTTCTTCTGTAGAGAAAGAAAAAACATGAAAGTCATCATATCAGTGAGTACTATGAAATATTCCAACCAACTCGCAGAATGGCCGCCATGCCGGAAGTGTTTTTTTAACAACAAAACAAATATCAATCACAGGAAACCGCCTATTCCTGCACGCCTATAAGCACTTTTGCTTTTTCGCAGAATCTCGGACTGAGATTGACTTTTTCAGGAATTCCTATTTGCTCGGCTCTTGATAAGGGAGGAGACTTCCAGTGCAGCTTGCACCTCCTTTGTCTCGACGTCATATCACCAACCTGGTTATTTGAAACTGGCAGTAATTCCTTAAAAGCAATGCTTCCATAAGAACCGATGTGAGACTAAGATATAAAAAACCGTAATTATCTCCATATTCACTTAATTTCAGATGTAGAGTGAAAGTGAAGCATGCTCGACTATGCGCAGAAAAAGCACTAAACATTCCGGGTCTGGATTTGATTGCGGTGCAAGGAACTCCACACACGTGAGGCTGGTCGGACTTTGTGTTCGGGGCCACTTGGGAGCTCCCAGCCTTGAAAGACCTGGATTTTGTTTGGTTCCTCTGGAAAATATTTCTTCACTTGCGGGGCATTTTTGTGTAGTTTTTTTTATTCGCAAATATAATATACTACCAATACGAATCCTGAGGAAGTATTTGTCAAGGAAACAAATGAAGTTCAAAGGGCTTTTCATAGCCATCCCCTGCCGAACGGTTCCATGAGGCCTCAGAAGAAAAGGAATAGTCAACTTTGGCTGAAGTGCAAGATGCTACTTTGATGTGTGTGGTGAGGAAGGGCAATGTGCCAGACGCCCCCAAGAACGTGACATTGGCTTAAAAATAGTGAGAGCTTCAGGAAACCCATAGGCATCCGCACACCACCGGACAACATAGCCAAATTAAGCAGCGCGGGGCAGATTGGCCAGCAGAGAGACAGCTCCAGGATGAGAATCGATGCTGTGGCGAGTCAAGCCGGATCGTGCTCTTCCACTTACTTAGGCGAATGAATAGCCGTATTCATCAGGGGTAATTATAAGTGTAATTCATTCAAGTGACGCACACTCTCCTCTTCCAGCGCCAAAGGGCATCACCATCAATTCTACCAAAGTGCGAGCGCCAAGCAGCATCCTTTTGCCGACTGCCGGCTATACAATCCGGCGCTTTGGACGAGCAAGCATTAAGCTGTAAAAAAATCAAGTAAGGAAGGCAGAAGCTCCTGAGGTTGATTCTTTGTTCCGCATAGTAATTACTGAAAAGTGATCGATAAGGTGGGCGAAAGAAACGATGGGAAAGTTTGCCGCAATGGAATGCTATGAAGTTATACTTCTGCCGCATTCTTCGAATTAGGCAAACGCGGTCGCGTTGCGGCCTTTAACAAGTCTACAAATTACTAATATGCACGCAAGCTGACAAAAAAACATGTTCAGACGTGAAATCGAGAAATACATGGCGACTACTCACTTCCGTCAAAGGAGTATAAACGCACAAGGTGTGTATTTCCTTCGCAAAAATCCAGACAAGGGGGAGCATTCTAAACCCATATTCATCGCCAATGGAACAGAGAAACAGCAGAAAAGCAATCGACGAAGCAATCGAGAGACAAAATTAACACGGCCGAATGCAATGCGCACGAATCCATTGAAAAAGGCATGAGCGCGCGTGCGAGGCATCGAGAGTCAAGAATCAGAAGCCGATGAGTAACATCGAACATGAAAGCAGGATTAGAAACGACACTGCTCTACCGAAATCACCTAAACAGAGGATCAGTGCTTAGTGGATAGTAAGAGATGATATGCGGTTCTGTGACAACGCCGGTATCATGCTATGGCGCAATGCTTTTGTCAGTGAAACCGATAGGCCAAGCTGCTTTGCGCGACTGAGGAAAAACAGTCTTTGCTGATCGATCAGCTGCGGTGAAACCGGTCGACGGTAGGCCGATTTTACAAAACAGAATAATTCCCAAGTACATAAATACGGTAGCAGGCTACTCTGAAAAACGCTGCACCCAATAGCCGCATGGGCACCAGCCGAGCAGTGGAGCCATGGAAAAAGACGCCACGCACGCAGCAACAAAAGAGAGCAGCGGCCAGGAGCATTCATTTACTTAAACATCATTATCCTTTTGCAGAGAGGCTAATTAGGGCCCGAAGCATGCTCGAAACACTGCACTTGACATAAGGTTAAAGGAAGCGGTCACGATAATTTTCATGGGAACGATATAGGGAAAGCTATGTATTGGAGTGGATAGAGGTCCTGCCCAATGTTACAACACGTGAAGTTTCAGTGGCAGTGGCGCCTTATCAACGGAGTGATAAGGCGCCGAAATCCACTTCCGTTCAGCAAAAACCAAGACTTATCGATGTGGAAAGGGGTGCGATAAGAGCGTGCTAGATATGATACCGTTATCGTTATCGTCCCGTTTTCATTCTGGAGTGCACCTCTTATCAAGCAGCCGCACCTTCTTATCTCATCGTATCATATCTTCCATGGGCTTACACTCGTCCAACAATTACTGCCTCACACCTTATCGATGATAACGCGAGGGTAGCAAATCCAGCGTGGAAGCCAGCGTGACTGCTTCCTTTAAAGTGACGAAGAAACGGAGACAAGTCATTGTCCTTAAAAAGATTCTCTTTACCCACGAATAAAGCTATACCGTTACTCCTTAAAGGACGAATTCACGCTGGGAAGGCAACCCATTTCAAATTAACTCAGGGATGGTGATTGGTACACGAAAGAAGGAAGAACCATGAGAAACGGCCCAGAACCCGAGAAATGGGACCCCTTCCTTCCCCGCTGATTTGCGCATTGATGCGACTCTTATCGCTGTGCCCTCCTCAACATCACGCTCTCTCTGCTATCTAATCAATCCCACGTATAGATCTGCGGCGAGTGATCAGCTGGTCGGTGGGCGGAGATCGCCAGACCCGCCAACTTTGAGGCATAATAGGTCGCCGAGGTCAAATTTTTCGATGCGAATTGCGCATCAGTTCGCACCCTCAGGAGGTCCGTGGGTTACTCAACTAGGTGAATTACTTCTTCCTCGACCTCCATTCTAATCGTGAATTCCTTTAACTAACAGAATAGAGAAAAGCCTGTATCGAAACAGCAGAAAGCCAATCGACGAGAAGCAATCGGAGAGACAACACTTAACAGTCGCGTTGGCGAAATGGCCAATTGTGCGCACGAATACCATGTGAAAATGGCGATGGAGAGCGGCGTGCGAGCTGCGGCAGAGTCAGAGAGAGTTCAGAGAAGGCCCGAATGAGAGCATCGAGAAGATGCAAGCAGGATAGAAACTGAACATCTCACGTAATCACCCTAACTCAGAGATCGCAGGATGCAGTTCGAGCGTGGATTCGCCGTTAAGAGGGGCTGAGATGCGGTCTTTTGGTTGCACACGGCCCGGAAGTTACTGCGCGCAATGCTTTTGTCAGTGAAACCGATAGGCCAAGCTGCTTTGCGCGACTGAGGAAAAACAGTCTTTGCTGATCGATCAACTGCGGTGAAACCGGTCGACGGTAGGCCGATTTTACAAAACAGAATAATTCCCAAGTACATAAATACGGTTATCAGGTTGTCTATGAAAAACGATGCACCCAATAGCCGCATGGGCACCAGCCGAGCAGTGGAGCCATGGAAAAAGACGCCACGCCCATCAGCCAACAAAAAGAGAGCAGCGGCCAGGAGCATTCATTTACTTAAACATCATTATCCTTTTGCAGAGAGGCTAATTAGGGCCGCAGTGCACGTTTCGAAACACTTCGACTTTCAATAGACTTAAAAGGAAGTGGTCACGATAATTTTCATGGGAACGATAAGGAAAGCTATGTATTGGAGTGGATAGAGGTCCTGCCCAATGTTACAACACGTAAAGTTTCAGTGGCAGTGGCGCCTTATCAACGGAGTGATAAGGCGCCGAAATCCACTTCCGTTCAGCAAAAACCAAGACTTATCGATGTGGAAAGGGGTGCGATAAGAGCGTGCTAGATATGATACCGTTATCGTTATCGTCCCGTTTTCATTCTGGAGTGCACCTCTTATCAAGCAGCCGCACCTTCTTATCTCATCGTATCATATCTTCCATGGGCTTACACTCGTCCAACAATTACTGCCTCACACCTTATCGATTGATAACGCGAGGGTAGCAAATCCAGCGTGGAAGCCAGCGTGACTCGCTTCCTTTAAAATGCCTAGACTTGTCCGTGGATAAATCTTTTATGTTGACAACGGCTGGCCTCGGCCAGTGGTTATTGCATAGGCCAAATCCTATTCATCTTGCAATTACAACTCTGAAATGGAAGTGGGATGCGTGGCGCATCCGAAAGGTATGGATCAACACTTATAGATAGGGCTGTGTGTACTGAAAATTGGATGTTGGTCAGTCAGGGTGATTGGGGAATAGTTCAAGCCTGGGCTCTAATACATACAATCGGTAAAAGGGTAACAGCAATACATTTTGACTGCAAGTTACGCGACCCTTTCGGAGCAGTTCTAAAAGCAACTTCAGTATCGAAAATTCGCCACCAAGTCGTAGGATCTGAATTATCACTTTTAGTCTATAGATTCCTATGCAGAAACGAGGAGAAAACCAAAACACCCAAAAAAGGAAAATGCATCACAGTGTCAGACCAAAGAGAAGAACGCGGAAGTCCAGCTTTTACGCCCACCCTCTTCCGCTATCGTTAGCGCCATTTCTATGCTCCCGGCCTCAGACACGTGATGAATCCTTCCGAAATTTGTTACTCAGCATGATAGAAACGATGAAAAACAAATGTGATAAGCGATATGTGATAAAAATCAGGGTGATAACCTATGATGAGCCATTTGGCACATTAGGAACAAAATGAGCTAGATATGAAGGCACACAAAACGATTTCTGGAAGTTGTTTCTTGAAGAAGACTTACTTCTACTGAAGGAACACCGGATGTCGTCGTCGGTGGATAATAAAGTAAACGCAACCGCTGTAACCCATGGAAACTACCAACCGGCCTCGTAATGGCTGGCCGGTTTCATAATGAGTTACCTAATGCGATATTTATCGGTTTGTCGGATGTCAGGTGACCGAAGAACAGAAAATTAAACCATGGAAACTGGATATGGATTGTTGATGGTGATGTCGGCCGTCCGCCGGCTATTTTCGACGCTTTTCGAGCGCCAGCAGAACGGCAACGCGTAGGCAGAATCGAATACGCTTGCCGGCTTGCTGACCGATGATGCCGATCTTCGAGAGTAATGAAGAGCAGCCAGCAACAGAATCCGCAATAAATCGTCCGGGCCTGTAATTGCGTACTTGACCCGTTGTTCGCAGCAAATCACCGCGAGTATAGTTGCACTATGGATCGTGAACCACCGTTCGTTCGCGTGATTTAATCCACAGCTAGTTATCCAGCGGAGCAGTTGAAAACCAGGACGAGGAAAGAGTTCAGGAGCGAAAGTGATGTGATAGGTCCGAGAAGTGGGGACACTGTTCGTGAAATTGATCCCAAGCGCAGAGCGAAGGTTGTTGTTGTTGGGGGAAGGTGTGTTTTGCTGCGTGCCATTAACGGAACTGTGAGCAGTGAGAGTGCAGAGAAGCAGAGATGAAGAAAAACCGGGTTATCGAGTGAAAAATAGCACAGGTGTACACATGAGGGTTGTGGCTGGGATTGTGAAAATGGCCCACGATCGAACCACGCCCACTCAGCCATCGGGCTGACTCACCAGGTGATTTCGAACTCCACCCCACCGCACTTACGTGTAAATATCGTTTTTCGATGATCGACGCATGACACAGCAACATCGTTCTCGTGGTCGGCCTGTTCTGAAGGACATCTTTCACAAGGTTCCCAAAAACTCAAGCGAAAGAATGCTCACACAAAAGAATGACTTTTACGGGCAGTTACAGTTGGTGTGGTGACGCACCAGCACATTTGACTGATGTAACTGTACCGAAAAAAGTGCACTGTTGATCAGTTCATTCAGAATGCGCCATGCGTTCGGTTTCCATCTTAATTGCAGAGGTGTTGAATGCGTAGTGCGTGCCAGTAACTGACCTGTAGAGCTTGCTTGATATATACAGAGCAAACTCCTCCCATACTCCTTACACTCATCCTTTCCCCTCCAGTCGAGTAGTAGCAACCATCCAATTCCAGTAGATCATATGGCTCGCAGTCTGCGGTCGGGAACCGACCTCTGGAGGGTATAAGTGGTACTTCGAAGTGCTCAACCCACTGCTCCATCCACGCCTTCGGTTATGTGGTCGTTTTAGTTGCCATAATATGATAACCGCTCAAGGGCAAAGATAACGCTAACCACACGCTGACGCTGTTAACCATAAGTGATTACTGATACCGAGGGCTCACTATCGCATGAAGGAGTGCGTTCAAGCAGAACGTTACTTCTAGCCCCTGTTATTGAATAGGAACGATCTTTGCCTATATTTTGTCAAGCGTAATAGTTTATCAGTCAATTCGTGTGTGGCCGAGCTTTGCAGAGACTTTGCGAATCCAGCGATTCGTTAGAGCATCGCTGGAT
>MU871165.1:0-13881 GCA_036418205.1 Ostertagia ostertagi
GCTTGCGCAGGAAAGGAAGGTCCCGGCGGTTGACGGGGGACTAATATGGTGTCTCAGATAATGAATAAATATTGAAATGGTTAGCTTTTACAGATGAAAAACATTTCCCAGAACTCCATTGAATGAATGAAGTATTCGCTGCAATACTGTATCTGTTTTGGAAAACAAACCATTTAAAGGCGCACGGGACTATTTGTTTCACTCCATCTCATCCTGCTGATAACAAGGCTGCAACACCTACAGGCGCTAACAGGTGAGCAGACTGCCGCGCCGCCGCGTGGCCCCCCCAACTAAGTTAGCACCCACCTACATTAGCTGCTCTGCCTTAATGCTTTGTATAATGATGGCCAAACATTTCTCACACAAGGTTGATAACTGAGGTGTGGTGTCCGTAATTGCACACCACACCCCACCAACATTATGCACGCTCAGGGTTACGGTGATTGCTCGGATCCGTGTTAAACTCTCCTTCCAGTCTGACAATCCACATCTACTTGATCCATGATGTTTGTCCTCCGACGATGATCCTACTGCATCAATCTGGCCCGATCTCTTCCTCCCAGCGGGCCAATACGACCCCCCCCCCCTGTGACCTGTCGAGGATTCCTCAACGCACGCTTGACCCCCCATCTGAGCATGACAGTCTTATAAGCGGCGTAAATTTCGATACTAATTAGTTTTTATGCTTAAAGGACGAATTCACGATGAAAAAGCAACCCATTTCAAATTAACTTAGGGATGGTGAGTGGTACACGAAAGAAGGAAGAACCATGAGAAACGGCCCAGAACCCGAGAAATGGGACCCCTTCCTTGCCCGTTGATTTGAGCATTGATGCGACTCTCATCGCTGTGCCCTCTTCAACACTACGCTCTCTCTGCTATCTAATCAATCCCACGTATAGAACTGCGGCGAGTGATCAGCTGGTCGGTGGGCGGAGATCGCCAGACCCGCCAACTTTGAGGCATAATAGGTCGCCGAGGTCAAATTTTTCGATGCGAATTGCGCATCAGTTCGCACCCTCAGGAGGTCCGTGGGTCCCTCAACTAGGTCAATTACTTCTTCCTTCGACCTCCATTCTAATCGTAAAATCCTCCTTTAAAACAAACACAATTACAAGGAGCTAGAGTATTGCATTCAGCAAGATCCCATCCATGGTCTCACCGATGTAAACCGTCAACACTACTTCTCGGTCAGGCCGCCGCTGGAGCCTCTGTCTGCCGGTGTCTCTTACAGTGGGCTTTCATTTGAAACAACCTCCGTAACACTTTTCAGAGAATCGTTTCGCAAATTTGGAAGAGTGGATTTGAGATCAGCGTCCGAAAACACATCTGTGAGTATAGGTTTCACTACAAGTGGCCAAATCGACCTGGTATGAACTCCTTGTAAGCCTGATTCTTCCGAGATGCTGGTGAAACACGAAAGGGACCTTGCGCTGAGAACTGCCACCCATCAACACTAGGGTCAGTGAAGAAGGCAACAGAAACAAAGTCTGCTTTATTCTAAGGTCGTCCAAATCCACCGCGATGTATTCATAAAAATTCGCAGACTCTCAGTCTAGCAGTTCTTTCGACTCACGTGCAGCACTACCTGCGTGTCAGTGAAGGACAGTCTAGTCTGAGCTCTAGCGCTTCAGAAGGAAACTTTACCCCGAGTGGAATGCCTTCAAACTCGACTTCCAGTCTTTCTTCGAGCTCCGAGGAATTCTAGAAGAAAGACAGCGCCTACACTCCGTTGCAAAACTATACGACATACCCCAAATTTTGGGTTTCTGAAGTTGCGAGAAACTAGCACAAAAATGGCTAATGCCATTCGATTCAGCGTGTAAAGAAACCTACAAAGAGAATCTTCAAGCAGTTTTATCAAATTCCAGAAATCTAGGGTCAAAAAATTGAAAAAACGGCCGTTGCAAAATTATACGACATAGCAGAAATTTTGACAATTTTTTTACTTCACTAAAATTTTTCCACAACCACTCCACAGTCGTAATAGTACAGGGTTGTAGATGAGTAGCCTATGGGATTCGCCATGAGACGCTAGTCCTTGAGGAACCAATCTGACATATTTTTTTGTTCAATTCCCTAGGCCTTCTCCTATCCGTGCATAATCGTTGAGCAGCGCCTTTGCAAGAGATGCACGGAAATATAGCGATGGCTCTAAGAATAAGGACCACAAGTAAGGATGCCCCATAGATTTTTTGCTGGATTTAGATCTGGCTAAAATGAATCCATTTGAGTAAATGTATATGGTAGGCTTCAAGGCAGATCACAGTCGACACAATAACATGGATAACAGCTTTGTACTGCTGAAAATTATGCCGATGATGACGATTCTGTATCTCAGACGTAGCCGGTGTGGTTAGAGCACGTCATCGTACTCGGTAAATCCTTCAGCTTGTCGTACAGATTGCACTTCTCCCTTTATCACTTGAAGGCACAATAACTTATTCCGCGTTTGATGCTACAGGTGGTTTTTTGCTGGATTGATGTTCCTTCTAGCCAACCAGATGGATGGCACTAGTATGAAAATGATCCAAGTGAAATTCTCATCTTCCTTCCGAAGAGGAGCTTGGTAAGGATACTGCATCTCCGGCAGCTGGCGTGGCATACTGGACGTAGTCTTCACGATTGTCCGAATGAACTCCACCGACTAGCAGTAAGTGCTCAATCATCGCCTGCTACCGTCTACGACGCAAAATCATTATCATCGGCATGATTTCCAGTATACAAAGCTGTTCTCCGTGTTATTGGCGCTTCACTTCCTAGCCAGATCTTGCTTGTAGTCTTTACTCCTGAAACAATCGCCACAATTCCGTGCATCTCCTGCGAAAGGCGCTACTCAAGGATTACACACGGATCTAGGAGAAATGTTAGAAAAGTGAAGTAAAAACATGTCAGAGGCAGTACTAGCGTCTCACGGCAAATCGATAGACTACTCATCTACAACCCTGTACTGCTACGATTGTGAAGTGTTGTGGAACTTTTTTTTACTGGAAGTAAAAAAATTGTCAAAATTTCTGCTATGTCGTATAATTTCGCATCGGCCGTTTTTTCATTTATGTTTGACTCTAGATTTCTGGAAGTTGATGAAGAACGTGCTTGGAGCATTCTGCTATTGTCGGTTTTTATATATAGCTGATGGATGGCGGCCATCCATTCGGCTTGTGAAATCAAAAGTTGTTCCTGGATCTCAGTATTATTAATGTACTTTTTCAAAATTTAAAAATTACTAAAAATCAAAAATAAAATTAAAAAATAAAATTTTACTTCTTCCAAAATTTTTTAGGGCGTGGAATTCAAAGAGTAGTTTAGTCTCCGTTGCGCACGTGCCCTTAGACGGAGAATAAGGGCATGTACGAAACGGAGACTCTTGTAGACACTTGTCTTGACAATATTCAGAAAACGCGGCTGAACAGGCGGAAAACCCCGCGCCCCAATTGGGTAAAGTAGCCGTATAGTTTTGCACAGTAGTGTCGACACCATGGTGAATAGCAACAATATTGGTTTACCAGTTTAGCTCCGCCCGCTACCGGCGCGCATGACACGGAAGCCTTTGACAAAACTGACAATCGGTGAAGCTTTGGGTCTTCACCGCTTAACTATAGCTGCTTCCTTAAATGCATTACTGTCCGTTGCCCATCTTGGCTGTATCTCACTGTTTGATAAGCGCAGTGAAGTGCACAGCTAAAGTGATGTATGTAAACAACCACCATGCATCGAGAATCGAGGAAATTTAGCGGTCGAATAATTTTTGGTAATCTCAAGACGGAATGCCCAGTATTCACTATCAAATTTATTAGAGCATCCCATTCATCCTCAAGAACTCTAGAAGGTGTAGCGGTTGAAAGGTGTTTGAATTTACAATTATAACGCTAATGAAATGATATTGAAATGAAAATGCACTATCTGCAATCTGGTTTCGAGTGATCTCTACGTTCGTACGCATATCATTACTATTAGTCCTCAGCTGTCGTTATCACTTTTTGAAAACCACAAAATATGTTACCGTCCCACCCCCATATCATGTCCCAAAATCAGTTCCTGACGACTGCTGCGAAGCGCACTATATATTTCGTGAAATTTGTGTTTCAGCGCCCCTTATCTGCTCTTATCAGTCGTTATCACTTTGTAGCCCCCACCAAATATGTTCCCGCCCCACCCCCTATACCATGTCCCAAAATCAACTCCTGACGACTGCTGCGAAGCGCATTATATATTTCGTGAAATTTGTGTTTCAGCGCCTCTTATCTGCTCTTATCAGTCGTTATCACTTTGCAACCCCCACCAAAATGTTCCCGCCCCACCCCCTATACCATGTCCCAAAATCAACTCCTGACGACTGCTGCGAAGCGCATTACATATTTCGTGAAATTTGTGTTTCAGCGCCTCTTATCTGCTCTTATCAGTCGTTATCACTTTGTAACCCCACCAAATATGTTACCGCCCACCCACTATATCATATCAAAAAATCAGCTCCTAACGACTGCTGCGACGCGTGCTATGAATTTCGTGACACACACACACACACACACACACACACAGACACACAGACAGACATAGCGCCACAGCACCGCACATAAGCATCAATCACGTCCAGACAGACATAACCAAGCGTTTTATATATAAGTCAGCGAAACACCGGGATAACAGAGGTGTGTATGTTTAGATGAGCAAGCACTTGAGATAAGAAAGAAAAAATTAAAAATCAAAGAATACCCAAAGTGGGTCATTAATTATGAGACAACCCAATATTTTCATGTCGATGGTAGCCACAACTTCACTTTTTTTTGACCATCACGCTATTCTCTAATCAACTCTTTTTTCAATATGCTAAGAAAAGAATTGAAAAGAATTTGCTGAGAAACTGAAGAAGATATAAGATGGCAGAAGAAATGCTTGAGGCATTAAGTTTTTACCTACACACAGGTTTTCAAAAGGGAAGGGGTCGTAAAATTGAAAAAGTACCAACGCTAGGGTTGACTCTGTCTTAGGGTGCTAAATGGTACTCCAGTGGCGAAAAAAGCAGGGGAGCCCGTCAAGGAAACGCGAAGCGGGACCCCTTCAGTTTGAACATTGATTTTTACTCATGGACGGGCAATGGCTAAAACAGCGGACATATGAACAGGTTTCCCTCATTTTGATGGCACTATGCCAAACCATGCTCCAGTATTTGCACCAGTTGTGTCGTTGCTGACAACATAGCTCGTTCAAATCACCAAATGAACTGTAGTGCGTTTCAAAAGTATTGGACATCTTAAAATCCACATTTGAAAGGTGTCTAAAAGGCTTTGCGCTATGAAACCCTCCTCAATCGATTCCTCGTAGTCGATAACCTATCAATGGAAGCAAAGCAGATAATATCGCCTTACTTTCGAAAAAAATTTTGGATGGAATTTTTTTCTTTGTTTCAAAAGTATGTGCACACTTAACAAAAGACAAAAACATAGCTGAGATTAGAAATCAGTGGGGCCTCCAGAGTTTCTAATTAGCTCAAACATCCTGTCCGGCATAATCTGAACCACGTTTGGCATAGCTGTTTCGTCGCTGTCGCCCTCTACCGCCTCCTTCAGTCCATCCAATTTTCTTTACTGCCGGTTACGTTTAACAGGAGTTCCTCATAAGGTTGCGAAAAGGAGAATACGCTAGCCAGTATATCCCTTCAGCAGCAGCTCGTTTAAGCCATTCTTCATTAGATTGCCAAACATTGACAGACACATTGTCCTGTTGTGAAACATGCAACCCTCGCTGCGCCTCTCTGAGAAAAGGCAAAAGGCAGGTGATTCCGAAGCACTGCTTCCTTACTATTCATGCGCAACGATGGAACGGCAACTTCCAAATTCACGCGAAACCGTTCACCATCAACGAGCTTCTACGGCCCAGAGAACACGAGCGGTTCGCGGTCAAGCCTTACGCCAGCTACAAAACCCAGCCAGCCCGTCAAAATCAAAATTTTAAATCAGTTACCTGATAAGAACATGTGCTCAAAAAATTACTTATTCTAAAGCTAGGAGCAAGGAATGTTTCGAAAACCGTGTTCCTTTTCCATAATGTTGCCGTGTTCATGCGAGCAAACTCCAGTCTTGCTAACCTGAATTGAGCATCGAGACGAGATGCCGAGGAGTGGTGTACTCATATGAGGATGGATGAGGATGAGGCACTAAATGGTCGTTTTCAAGGGTAAACATCTGAGCTCGGACAGACAAAAAAGAATTCGACACGGGCTCCTCTGTTGTTGTTCTTACAGATAAGGATCCTAGATAGCTCGAAGTGTGTGTTTAGTATAATTATCAGGCTATCAGATGAATCTTGCATGAAGGGAAGCGATTAAGTTGTCATGCCATTTCCCGATTTCAGCGATTAAGTTGATTGAAGCTTCCAGTATCATGTCTGAAAAATTAGGCCTGATGCTGATCGTGAAGCAACCTTCTCCAAGTAGGGACTTTAAATTTTTGCAGAAAATGTAGGAAACTGCTTGCACCTCTGCTGTTGCTTTCAAGCGCAGAAGAGCTCTTGTTCTTGTGAATCAAGCGGAAAACTTGAAATGGACTCATGACCTATCAGTTTTTTTTCATTATTAAAATGCGCGGGTGAAATGGAGTGCTTCCCGTTTGAAAAGTTGACTAGCCCGTGAGTAAGTCTTCAGGAAAGAAAACAATCGGAATCCATTATAATATTAGTTCAAGCATATTTTTTTTTTTTTTTTTTTTTTATGTCAGGCTTAATCTTTTTTGGATTTTTACATATTTATAAGCTGTGAAATATGAAGTGGAGTGATGAATTTTAAGTACGATTTGACGCGTGATTAGAAAATGAAAAAAATTTGCTAAAGAGAGAAGTTTAGGCCGCGTTCATAGTTCGCGACTCGGGAGATTAGGATAGTAGGCGACAGGATATTAGGATAGTAGTAGAGTAGGAGATTGCGCTGACAAGATTGGATACGTATCGATTGAAATCGCTGGAGAGTAGTAGATTGGGCGACTTCAAGCGAATAGATCAATACATATCTAATCTTGTCAGCGCACTATCCTAATCTACTACTACTATCCTACTATCGTAATATCGCAATCTACTACTCTCCGGCGATTTCAATCGATACGTATCTAATCTTGTCAGCGCAATCTCCTACTCTACTACTATCCTAATCTCCCATAATATGTTTTTCATTGTCGCGTACTATCCTAATCTCCGGAGTCGCGAACTATGAACGCGGCCTTAGGGTGTCGCCCGACATCGAGTGACATACAGTGTAGTTCAAGATTGTCGCCCACGATCAGATGCCGTATTCGGAACGCGTCAATAGGTAGCCTACTCGCACCAACGATAAGCCCAGTGGGGGATTAATCAAATCGGTAGATATGCGGTACTGCATGCTCGCCTAATCGCTTAATCGATAGGTATCGTTTTCCTTATAGCCTAACAGCCTAGCGTATGCGCGATTGCGAATTATCAACGTTGTCTAATCACTTTTGCTAATGAAGTAATCAACAGCTTTGCAGCTCATTTCATTGAGGTAAGGTTCATTGTCTACATATCACTGGAATGGATTGGCAGCTACTATGCTTTCTTATCATTGCCTTTCGAGGTTGCTGCGCCCAAGAGCCAAGTGAGTCCTGTGAACATTGAGCTTGTTCTGGGGAACTATGTTGCTCACCTTCATATTCGTGGGTTCAATCGCAACCATTTCAATGAAGAAATATTCGAAAAGACTGATGACCCACTTTTCAAACACGACTTTCGACTGCGATGATGCTGTGAGGCCAATGTCTACCACATACGTTTGCGAACATGCAAAGATTCAAAAGAGTTACCCAGCCTCTCATGATGGTGACAGGGCACCACAACTGCGGAAACAAAGTTTTGGAATGCTCAATCTTGGCAATTTACTGACATCTCACTATAGGAACTTCATTTCACCACGTTGAGGTACTGATAGCACCTCAACGTGGTGAAGTGAAGTTGTTATAGTGAGATAACACCACAAAAGCTCCCAGATCAGGCACGAATTCAGGAGCCAAGTCGAGCGTGTCAGCGATAGCAGAAAAAGCTGAGATGATTTAGAGAGTGGTTGTGATACACAAATTCGGTAAAACTCCTGGTGCAGGGGGGGTCATGGCAGGCGGAAATGTGAAAACGTTTCAGGGTTTCTCACCCATTACACCAATATTTATCAGAAGTCTACTTTAAATGAGTCGATTACGTGTCGTGAGCCCTCTAATCCTTATCTTGAGTATTGGAGAAAAAATGGAGTGGCCCCCCCGAACTGGAGTTTCACCAAAAATTCTACCGTACATTTGAATTTCTAGAGTTCTCAACACCATACCTTTGAATCCGAGATTTCTTTCCGGACTTCCACTTCTATTTCAACAATACATGAACATAAAGCCTTAAAGGGACAATTTTGCTTCATTTGTGCGAGAGTTGGCCTTTTCTTCATATTGGAGGGGTGTGCAGAACTCAAATAGATCAATCAGTACGTCCTTGCTAGCCGGCTTTCGATACCATTTCGCCCTGGAAGCGCCCTTAGTTAGTGATCTGAACCTGAACGTTGAGAAAAGCGAAACCAACTGCTTTGATCGGATGTCCTCGCGGGTTAGTTTTATGTTCCAATGACGAATTTAAGGCAGTTCAGGAACAGGTCCATCTCACATTGGGTGGAAACAACACAATTAAGGGCAGTCGTCTATATACGTCAATACAGTATATGCGTCCTCATCAAAGACATCGCTCTATTTTGGATTTTCATAACGGTTTTCGGAAGGCCTTCACGAGAGATCTTGTCCGGCAAGTTCACATTAGTCCCCATCGGGACACTTTGTAAGGTCCTTGCACCATTACCGCTTTACCTTCGAACCGTAAAAGACGTACATCTGTGATTCCTGCCACTCCCACCCAGAGAGCCGGTTTTTTGACACAACCTCATGTGGTGTTCTTCTCATCAACGAAAGGTTCCACGATTGGGAAGAAGCTGAAAGAAGGACAAACTTACTAAGAATGCGGATCGACCGCAGACCCGCGTCGAGGCACGCCCACGGCAGCAAGGCTTTCCCCACGCTCTCCACACGGTACGCTCCCCTCTCGCTTTCTGAGCCTCTGGCCATTTAGGAGAGAGCGTTGATGTTGAAGAGAGTTAGTCACAGGATTCGCCTCCATGCTCTTGTTCTTGTTCTTGATCTTTTCCCTACTAGCAGTGCGCCTGCCTTTGACAGTCGTCGCCACTCTTCTTTGTCCATAACATCTCCTACCATGGCGACGGCCTCACTTGGGTCCCTCCCGATTACGTCTCTCCACCATTTCTTTGGGGCTTCTCGTTGACGTTCGTCTTGCACTTCGAAGTCCATCGCTGTTCTTATCAGATGATCCTGTGGCCTCCTTAGCACATGCCCATACCATCGCAAAAGCTGCTCCCGTATCTTTCAGCTGAAGCAGAGGCAATCGTGAGCACGCGCTCTGACATTTCTAACCGGGGGGGCCTGTCATTTCTAAGAGCGCGTCCATCTCGCGCAATCATCATTTTGGCAGCATGATCTGCCCTTCATTCGGGCTCAAACACGCCGCCTGCTTAGAGAACAAGCCGGGTTGAGCCTGGCATGTTCGGCTACTCCTTCCTTTGAGCGCTCTGGAGCAACTTCGATTGCAGAGGATTGCAGTCGACCCAATGTCTCTTGAAAGCATAGGACATGGATGTTCCCGCACGTCATCAGCTCAGCATCTCTAGGGGCTTTTCAGTTAACGAACCCAACCAGAGTTCCAATTTGCACTAACTTCTTGTTCGCATTAGCTGAAACAGAACTCGGGCACGGGTTCTGCGCGCCACTTCCGCGTGACGTCCTAGTATTACCACTGACTCTTTCGACTTTAGACATATTTGTTGTGACGGGGGTGTTCATCAGCCGGCCTGTCAACCTGGGCCTGATGTTCGTACTAGAACCATTTTTGCAATTCCTGCAAGGCATGGTTTTAAGCCTCGGCTGAGATCGAACTCGCTGTTTTTCAGAGGTGCAGAGATGAGTGTACGCTCGGAATTACTCAGCCATCCCTGCTTCTACGGGCACTGTGAGAGTCGCATCAATGCGGAAATAAGCGGGCGAGGAAAAGGCCTTATTCCTCGTGTTTGAGGCCGTTCTTCTTGTTTCTTCCTTAGTGCATCACTGGCTACCTTCGAGTTAATTTCCAATGCAATGCCTTTTCATCGTGAAATTCGCATTAATGTTAAGGTCAGGGCACGGATACTGCACAGATAACTCGCCATTATACGCATTTCAAATCTTCTTGAGACAGCTATTACGATAAATTGGATATTGAAGAGAGGAAAATCTGCCTATTGCAAAGAGAGGGTAGCCCCATGGAGGGAGACGTAGCCTTTGAGGCGGAAGACACCCTAGCAGCTGCCTAGCAGTCTTACCTGCGGCAGCCTCGCCTTCGTGGACAGCCCTACCTCTAGGTGGCGGACACGCTTATGATGGTGGTGAGGGTTATCGTCCAATTTAATGATTCCATCTGCCGTGAGATATCGGTGTTCTGCGAGTGTTTCATTGCTTTCGTTGTTTTTCTGCAAAACTGTTTATCTTCCAATCTCCACATTCCAATTTTTCATTTTTTCATTTCCAACTGCCAACTTATCATACAACCCGGCAGTCAGTCATGCAGACATACCGAATCGGCATCGACATTCGAGTAGAATCTCTTTGCTGTTCGCACGCGCACAGGCGTTTAATTTCGGAATGTTTCGAAGTCCTGGTCTTGATTTCGTTCAGTTACGCATATGACGAAAGTCACCCTAAAACGTCACCCAAGTTGAAAGATTTGGTATTGAAATGTCTTTGTGGCTATCCTTTTGGTTTCGCACACTAACGCGCGCCACACGGGGATCGAGCGATACGGAACAGACCTCTACATATTCACTTTTTCTATGGTTTATAGGTAGTCTCAAAAGAAAAATAAAATATGCTTTTAGTGCATAACAAACGTCAAACTTCGGTGAACTACAACATCTATTTCAAAGCCACCTTATAATTAAAAAATTTTTTTTGGTTCGATTCCTGATCAGCTCACGGAAATTAGGCGATCAATCGCCGATTGCGACAAATAAAACAAGCGAGAGGTCGTATCCGGGCAATGGAAGAGGGGGGAGTCGTAAGCTCAAGCACCATTTATAACTTTATAAGCTGCCAAGGCGTGGCTAAGTGTGAAATGAGGGCAGATTTTCAACTGCGACTACGCACCGCAAGCCAGGGTGAATATCGGTCGAGGAAATCCTCGACAGGGGGGTCGTACCTGTTGGGCTGGTCCATGGGGGGTCGTACTTTGGGGTCAGTAACAGAAGTGGTATCATGGTGCAGATAGGTAATAGGGTATAGCGCAGCAGAAAATGAAAACATCCGAAAAAAACATGATATTAAATTTTCTTTGCAGGTTCAGTCGCTCCATTCCTCCACCTTCATGAGAAGGGCGTATTTGAAGGCAGTACAAAGAATGAAAGTGCATCCCCGCAAAGAAGAGTGCCACATGTGCGCACGCGCTGCAAAGGCACCTCCTCCGCCTATCACTCGCTCCTTCTCCCTTAATACCTCGCTGAGAATGACGCTGTTGTTAGGGACCCTGTCGGAAAAACGACAACCGTGAAGAAAAAGCGCTGGGCAAATGAAGTTGTTTTTTAGGTTACAGGAATAGCACAACACACTATGTCTACTACAATACAGTTTCGTTCGAAGGTCCCCATCATATAACACCTTTCAATCGATTCTGCAACTGTGAGTGGAGGAGGGATGCATGGCTTATACCAATACCAAATCGGATGATGACGATTGCTCCTATTCTTATTGTTTGCGTTCAAAGATATTGTTCTAGACACATTCCGAGTGTTGCCAACGTCACACTTGCAATGGTGAATGAGGGAGCGGATTTCCAGGTGGCCGGATCCGACCTCGATAGATCCTCGACGCAATTATCTCTTCAACCAAAAAGCTGTAGAAGAAAACTAAACAGACCATCAGGAAGCGCAAACCTTCCGCTTTCCAAAACTATCTTCCCTTTTTCAGGATCTTACAATATAAGAGATATATTGCTCTTGAAGTGGCAAAAACTCGCGTGAAAATTTGGCCTCCTCGACATTTACTCGACGAAATTTGACAGACCCTATCTTTCTGCAAGGAAGGCTTCCAGAGCAATTTCGATGCTTGTTGGAAACGCGAAATCCAGCTCTATCTAACTCTACCTCAAGCTGCTTCAAAGGTTGTGAAATGGAGGAATGCAACCTTTTCATCGAGGGTGTAGATTCGGACGTTTTTTTTGAAATTTCGGCAAATCTGACCCAGTGACAATCGCGCCGCAGCTGCCGTTGAATCGGCCTTTGATACACTCGGCTGTTTTGATATACTCAAGCAAGAATCAAGATTGAATCGCAACCCCGTGTCTTCAGGATTTCTGTGCGTTTCTGAACGAACCTCGCCTTGAGGTCACACAAAGTTAATGCCTCTTTCCTCGAGTCGATATTTCAGTATGTACACAAAAGTATGCAGCGATGGAAGACGTGCATAGATGACAAGATGAAGCGTCCTTAGCATTATTTTGCAGAATTTTTTTTGATTTGTTTTGCAGGATTTATTTTAATTGAATTAATTTGCTCTGTTAGAGGGGGTCGTGCCAGGATCTCGATTTCGGGGGGGGGGTCGTACCTCTGCGACCACGTACTCGACACGATTTTCACCCTGCCCAGGAGAAATTGCACGTCTTGCAGTTAGAGCGAGATTTTCACTAAAATTCGCCCGTGATGTCCCAGGCAGCACAAGCCGAAAACTCTTTTTTCAAGAGAGGACTCCAATGCTTGTAGACAGACAAAGTGGAGAAAGTGCAGCAGAAATAGTGAGATTTGACCTCGAAGGTCTTACAATCAGTAAGAAGACTGCGGGAGAAGAAGGATTCTCCTCTCAGAACAATCTAGCATTTGCTATATATTAGGTCGGTCCATAAGTCTTGCAACAAACTGGCTGAATTTTGAATTTAATATTTTCATTATCTTTTTGTTCCATTCATCCGGCATGCTACCCTCCATCAATATCTACAACCTATTGCCAAACACACTAGTAGCTGCTCGATGCCTCCCTTGTAGGACTCTACTGAATTCTGATCGAAGAAAGATCAGATGTCGATTTTGACATCATCATAGTTAGGATGAGCTTTCTTCTCTAGGAGATGGTTTGGAGAGGGGAGCAGAAGGGCATTATTTGGCACGAGGTCAGGGCTATAACGTGAATACGGAAGAACTCTCCGTCCCAGAGTCTCAAAATTTCCTGAATTTTCTTAGCAAGAGGTTTTTCAACGGTGTCATACAAAAGCAAACTTTGCCTTGTTTTTCTTTCGTATTAAAAGCGTTGCATTCGAGCTGTGGATAGTTGACTTTCGCGTTGACTGCGACATCTACACGTAGGGGTTTCCAGAGCTTAACTCCTCCCGTGTTTCCACCAAAAATCCGAGAAGGCCCTACTTGGACGAGGTTGAACTTAAGCAATAAGATCTCCCGAAGCGTTTGAGCTGGACTACCGCCGCTTGTTCATTTGTTAGTAAACTGTACCCACTCCTCATCTTCGGCAAATGTGATGGATGGTCAATCGTAGAATCCCTAGTAAGTCGACTTGAACATAACGGTGTCAGATCGTGTTTGGAGCTGAATCGGGCTCAAGGCACGTGGGGACCAAACTCTACATTTTCGGATCTTCACAAGTCTTTGGAGATGCCACAGTGCTGTCTCCTTGTCGCATCGGAATCGCTCTAGCAAATGATCGATACTCTATCCAGATCCCTTTTCAACAGCGTCAGGTAGAGCATCGTGATTGCCAGTCACAGGGTGGTTGGAGTGTGGGTTATTTTCAAATAAAAAAGACAACT
>MU871165.1:13981-24345 GCA_036418205.1 Ostertagia ostertagi
TTTGTAAACAATTCGAAAAATCTAAGGGATCGCTCCGCATTCAATTTCAAGCCGTCAATCTGTCACAAATGTTGACGACATGGACGATTCCAATGGTGTCCAAGTTCAACTTTATATAAATCTTTACATGGTCCAAAGGGTAGTTGCTTAGCTTACAAACCAAAATTGCCAGTAACTATTATATTATTAGGCCGGTTTCGGTGTTTTGACCTTCTTCGGAGCCTGGGAAAGACGAAAGCCGTACCCGTAAAACACTATTTCAAACTACAAGAAACATTCAACAGGGAGTAAACATCTAAAGCGTTAACTAAACAACAAAGGTGGAGGAAGATCAGAGGAACCTGAGAGATGCTGACCAGAGTGGTACACCTACTCTCCCCGAGCTGAAAGTAACGCGGTTCAACAAATAGGCAAAGCCTTCAGGGCATTTACTTTAACCCTTTGGCGACAATGGCACCCCGCGACGGTAGTGGGTGCCACCCTGAAATTTTCTTCCTTACATTTCCAACATCAGTAATTAGAAACAAGCTCCGTTACGCGTATGTCTAGCATATTTTGCAGAAATGTTTGTCACTAGCTAATTTATATGAAGTTTTAGGATATGGCACTTCGCTCGGCGATGTTTAATTAGTGTTTTACATTATTAAGCTTAAATTGAATCAGTAATTAGAACCCCTACGTCCTTTCACAGTCTTAAGGCACAAGGAGGAGTATGAATAATATCAAAAATTCGGTAAAACTCCAGTCCGGGGGGGGCACTCCATTGCTATTCGTATCGTATTACGTTATGAGAGCAGTGCTTTGGGTATCGAAATTATGATAATAAGTGAACGACTCATTTCGAGCGTACTTTTGATAAGGACCGGTGGATGTCCTACATTCCACACTACCTGCCCACATCCCATCCACTTTTCTGCACAGGTGATCCACCCTGGAGCTCCTGCACCCTTAGCCCTTTGCGGAGGTGTCCTTTCTCCTGGTCCAGGACCGTTCCCTTGGGTCATGGCAGGCGGAAATGTGAAAACGTTTCAGGGTTTCTCACCCATTACACCAATATTTATCAGAAGTCTACTTTAAATGAGTCGATTACGTGTCGTGAGCCCTCTAATCCTTATCTTGAGTATTGGAGAAAAAATGGAGTGGCCCCCCGAACTGGAGTTTCACCAAAAAATTCTACCGTACATTTGAATTTCTAGAGTTCTCAACACCATACCTTTGAAATCCGAGATTTCTTTCCGGACTTCCACTTCCAATTCCAACAATACATGAACATAAAGCTTAAGGGACAATTTTGCTTCATTTGTGCGAGAGTTGGCCTTTCTTCATATTAGAGTGCAGAACTCAAATAGATCAATCAGTACGTCCTTGCTAGCCGGCTTTCGATACCATTTCGCCCTGAAAGCGCCCTTAGTGATCTGAACCTGAACGTTGAGAAAAGCGAGCCAACTGCTTGTCGGTTTTCCTCGGGTTAGCTTTATATGTTCCGATTGACGATTAAGCAGCTCGAACAGGTGTCCATCTCCATTTGGGTGGAACACACAATCAAGCAGTCGTCTATATACCGTCAATACAGTAATGGTCCTCAATCAAAGACAATCGCTCTATTTTGGATTTCAACTGGTTTTCGGAAGGCCTTCACGAGAGATCTTGTCCGCAAGTTCACATTAGTCCCCATCGGGACACTTTGTAAGGTCCTGGCACCATTACCGCTTACCTTCGAACCGTAAAAGCCGTACATCTGTGATTCCTGCCACTCCCACCCAGAGAGCCGGTTCTTTGACACAACCTCATCTGGGGTTCCTGCTATCAAGGAAGGTTCCACGATTGGGAAGGAAGCTGAAGAAGGGAAAACTTACTATGAAGAGAGAAAGGCAGACCCCTAAGAATGCGGATCGACCGCAGACCGCGTCGAGGCACGCCCACCGGCAGCAAGGCTTTCCCCACGCTCTCCACACGGTACGCTCCCCTCTCGCTTTCTGAGCCTCTGGCCATTTAGGAGATGAGCGTTTATGTTGAAGAGAGTAGCACAGTGAGATTCGCTCCATGTTCTTGTTCTTGTTCTTGATCTTTTCCCTCAACTGCAGGGCCCGCTGCCTTTGACATCGGCGCATTCTTTGTCATAAATATACTACCATGGCGACGGCTCAGTGCGTCCCTCGATAAGCTCTCACATTCTTGAGGGCGTCTACGTTGCCTTGCCTTGCACTTCGAAGTCCATCGCTGTTCTTATCGGATGATCCTGTGGCCTCCTTAGCACATGCCCATACATCGCAAACGCTGCCCCGTATCTTCAGCTGGCAGAGGCAATCTGCATAGCCGCTCTGACATTTCTAACCCTGTCATTTCTAAGCCGCGTCCATCTCGGCATCCTCATTTGGCAGCATGAATCTGCCCTCAGAATTCATGCGCATCAATACTATCCAGCGGCTACAGTAAGGGATGCTTAAATAAGGTAAGCTAACTTTAAACAGGGCCATAGTATCCGCTGGTTCGTTTACTCCTGTGACATTTGAGCTGCGTCTGGCAGCAACTTCCACTCGATCTGGCATGTTATGGATGTGCAGTCGGACAGCCAATGGTTTCTTGAAGAGCATTAGGACATGGATGTTCCCGCACGTCATCAGCTCAGCATCTCTAGGGGCTTTTCAGTTAACGAACCCAACCAGAGTTCCAATTTGCACTAACTTCCTTGTCGCATACTGACCACAGAACTCGGACGGGTTCTTGCTCTCGCACACTACAGAACGGTGACAGGTCCTAGTTTTAACACTGACTCTTTGTCTCTCGTTCGTCTAGCTATATTGGTTGTAGGTGGTTTGTCAGTCAGCCTGTCAACCTGGGCCTGATGTTCGTACTAGAACCATTGCAATTCCTGCAAGGCATGGTTTTAAGCCTCGGCTGAGATCGAAGTCGCTGTTTTTCAGAGGTGCAGAGATGAGTGTACGCTCGCGGAATTACTCAGACCATCCCTGGCTTCTAGGGCACATGTGAGATGTCGCTTAGTTAATGACTGGGTGAATTTAAATAATCCGCGCCTGAAGTGGGAGAACGGAGGCGCTTAATTCCCCGCTCCGCATATATCGCTTTGAGGGTTAGTTCGGTCTTCTTTCTTAACACATTATGATCGCCATCACTGCGGTTAACATCGTTGAGGACATTGCCCCAAATGGCTCAACTCGCCAATATTTCATCTCGATTCGCATTCTATTGGTATTGAGAGTGTTAGTTAGATGTGTTACTTTTGGATGACTACTCGTTAGATTCTCGCTTCATTATGCGTTTTATCCTTACGGCCATGTATACGCTATGGACGTTGTTCAATTATTTCCTCTCCCTTGTGATCGCAATATCTCAAGTGTGTGTATACAAGTGGTGTGTGGGGGTGTGGTGGGGGGTGTGTGGTGTGGGGGGGGTGTGGGGGGGGGGGGGGGGGGGGGGGGGGGGGGGGGGGGGGGGGGGGGGGGGGGGGGGGGGGGGGGGGGGGGGGGGGGGGGGGGGGGGGGGGGGGGGGGGGGGGGGGGGGGGGGGGGGGGGGGGGGGGGGGGGGGGGGGGGGGGGGGGGGGGGGGGGGGGGGGGGGGGGGGGGGGGGGGGGGGGTGGTGGGGGGGTGGTGTGGGGGGTGGGTGGGGGGGGGGTGGGTGTGGTGGGGTGGGGGGGGTGGGGGTGGGGTGGGGGTGGGGGGGGGGGGGGGGGGGGGGGGGGGGGGGGGGGGGGGGGGGGGGGGGGGGGGGGGGGGGGGGGGGGGGGGGGGGGGGGGGGGGGGGGGGGGGGGGGGTGGGGGGGGGGGGGGGGGGGGGGGGGGGGGGGGGGGGGGGGGGGGGGGGGGGGGGGGGGGGGGGGGGGGGGGGGGGGGGGGGGGGGGGGGGGGGGGGGGGGGGGGGGGGGGGGGGGGGGGGGGGGGGGGGGGGGGGGGGGGGGGGGGGGGGGGGGGGGGGGGGGGGGGGGGGGGGGGGGGGGGGGGGGGGGGGGGGGGGGGGGGGGGGGGGGGGGGGGGGGGGGGGGGGGGGGGGGGGGGGGGGGGGGGGTGGGGGGGGGGGGGGGGGGGGGGGGGGGGGGGGGGGGGGGGGGGGGGGGGGGGGGGGGGGGGGGGGGGGGGGGGGGGGGGGGGGGGGGGGGGGGGGGGGGGGGGTGGGGGGGGGGGGGGGGGGGGGGGGGGGGGGGGGGGGGGGGGGGGGGGGGGGGGGGGGGGGGGGGGGGGGGGGGGGGGGGGGGGGGGGGGGGGGGGGGGGGGGGGGGGGGGGGGGGGGGGGGGGGGGGGGGGGGGGGGGGGGGGGGGGGGGGGGGGGGGGGGGGGGGGGGGGGGGGGGGGGGGGGGGGGGGGGGGGGGGGGGGGGGGGGGGGGGGGGGGGGGGGGGGGGGGGGGGGGGGGGGGGGGGGGGGGGGGGGGGGGGGGGGGGGGGGGGGGGGGGGGGGGGGGGGGGGGGGGGGGGGGGGGGGGGGGGGGGGGGGGGGGGGGGGGGGGGGGGGGGGGGGGGGGGGGGGGGGGGGGGGGGGGGGGGGGGGGGGGGGGGGGGGGGGGGGGGGGGGGGGGGGGGGGGGGGGGGGGGGGGGGGGGGGGGGGGGGGGGGGGGGGGGGGGGGGGGGGGGGGGGGGGGGGGGGGGGGGGGGGGGGGGGGGGGGGGTTTGGGGGGGGGGTGCGGGGTGGAGGGGGTTTGGGGTGGTGTTGTGTGTGTGGTGCGTGTGTGTGTGTGGTGTGTGTGTGGTGTGTGTGTGTGGGTGTGTGTGTGGTGGGTGTGTGGTGGTGGTGGGTGTGTGGGGGGGTGTGGGGGGGGGGGTGGGGGGGGGGTGTGGGGGTGGGGTGTGGGGGTGGGGGGGGGGTGGGGGGGGGGGGGTGGGGTGGGGGGGGGGGGGGGGGGGGGGGGGGGGGGGGGGGGGGGGGGGGGGGGGGGGGGGGGGGGGGGGGGGGGGGGGGGGGGGGGGGGGGGGGGGGGGGGGGGGGGGGGTGGGGGGGGGGGGGGGGGGGGGGGGGGGGGGGGGGGGGGGGGGGGGGGGGGGGGGGGGGGGGGGGGGGGGGGGGGGGGGGGGTGTGTTGTGTGGGGGGGTGGGTGTGGTGCGGGTGGGTGCGGGGTGGTGTGTGTGTGGGTGGGGGGGTGTGGGGGTGTGTGTGTGTGTGGTGGTGTGTGGTGTGTGTGTGTGGGGGGGTGTGTGTGGTGTGTGTGTGTGGTGTGGTGGGTGGGGGTGTGGGGGGGTGGGGTGTGTTGTGGGGGGGTGGGGGTGGTGGGTGGGGGGGGGTGGTGGTGGTGGGGTGTGTGGGGGGGTGTGGGTGGTGCGTGAGGGGGGGGTGTGTGGCACGTGTTAAGTCGCTTATTCTAATTATATGTGCGGAGATATTTATGAGTGGTGAATTGTAAGTCTACGTGGCCTAATTGTTCGAAAGGGTGACTAGTTGGTAGGCCCGATGGGAGGGAAGATTCGTAGCGTTTTTGAGGGCGGAAGGACACGGCGGCTGGGAGCGCTGTGGCCTAGCAGTGCTTCCTCGTTGCGCAGCTCCAGGGCTATCGGGAACGAGCCGGCCTATAGTTTCTAGGCTTGCGGCATCAGGCTATTTGTAATTGGTGCGTGAGGATCGTGTCAATGTAATGTTTGATTCCATCTGTCGAGTGCGAAGCAGTGTTCTCTTCGGGTTTGTTTGGCGAGTGTGTGCATTGCTTGTCGTTGTTTTTCTGCGCAAACCTGGTGTTTGTCTGGAATCCTGTTAACGACCACTTCCAATTTGTCGAATGTTTTTTGTTCGCAACTAAGTGCTTTCAGTGCGCTACATACTTCAAAGACGTTTTTGTCGAATCGAGGTAAAGCATCCGTGCAGGTGCTGTCGCAAGTGGGCGAACGTTTGAGCGATTGTAATCTTGGACCATGGCGCCTTCACGTCTGGTTGGTAGCACTGTTTCCTGTAGCACGCGGCACTAGCGTGTAGTGTGCGGAATGGTTCTCTTAAGGGGTCCTCGGGTCGTTTTGAGTTTCGTAATCGATGTGTTCGCATATGTACACGAGAGGTAACCCTAACGGTCAGCCCAGGTTGATTATAGAAGATTAAGGAGTTTGGGGGTGTGTGTAGAGATGTGGCTTAGTGTGCGTAATGGTCGTTTTGAGGGATGGGGCGCACTCTGAACGTCGTCGCGATTCACTTCGCCGGGTGATGGATGACGTTGTGACGAAGAGAGCTCTACATGATTCACTATTTTCTATGGTTTATAGATAGGTCTCAAAGATTAGGTAAATAAGTGCTTTGGAGGCAAAGCAACGGTCTAGACTTTCGGTTGAAACGGTGAGCAACACCTATGTTCATAAAGCCCTTCAAGTTTTCTTTTGTTGGGGAATTAACCTGATCGCTCGGCGGCGGCATGAATCTAGTGGGCAATACGGGCGGGGGGTTGGGCGCAGAATACACGAGAGGGGTCTGATAGTTATCGCGCATTATGGGTGTAGGAGAGGCGGAGGAAGTCGGGTAATTGCTCAAGCACATTGTATAACTTTTATAAGCTGGCAGCAAGTGGCGCTACAGTGTGAAAGGGCAGGGCAAGAAGTTTTGCACAGGCTGGGCGATACGGCACCAGCGAGGCGTCTGGATTAACATGGGCGTAGCGCCTGAGGGATAGAGGGGGCAGATATTGTCTCGATGTAAATGTTCGTGGCCTGTGTGTTCCGGGGGGCCCCGCTGTGGAGCCGCAGCATCAGCGAAAGGGGGGTCGGACTTTCGTAATCAGAGAAACACCTCAGTGCTTGCTTTAGTACGGACAAGGTGCGAGGGAGAAATGTGGCAAGAGAAAGATCGGGGATATTGACCGTCTAGGAGTGGCCTATGCAAGTGGGTGAGGAATCAATGCGCTGGAGGGAATTGAAGGGATGTGGGGCTGCCGTTTGCAGGAGAGCAAGTCTGAGCTTACTGGTGTGTGCTGATGTGTAGGTCGTGCCATAAGTTTGATGAAGGAAGATGTGGGTGGAATGTTGGTGAGTCGCAAGGTATATGTTTGATGAGTTGGGTTTGTGTTGCCATTCATCCAGCTGTTAGCTCTATTGATCAATAATGATCTAGCGACTATTGCCGAACGTACACTAGTAGGATTCTGTGGGGCAATTGTCGTTCTCATTGATAGGACTTACTGGAGATTCCGAGTTCGTGCAAGACCAGATTAGAGTGTGCGATTTTGACACGCATCGCTGGTGGATGGAGTTTCTTTCTTTCGTCTAGGAGGATGGTGTTGGATTATTTGGTAGAGTTGTCAGAGGGGTGGGCAGTCGTGTTACTGGGCAGGCTTCGGACGTGCAGACTGAATGTTGAGTGGACGGAAGAGTCTCGTCCTTCGAGTGCTTTTCAAGGCTTCCGGATGGACGTGTAGCCGAGATGTGGATTTAACGTGTTTGGAAAGAAGCATACTTATTCTGTGGGTTTATACTTTCATATCAGAGAGGCGTTGACGCAGTGACAGGTGTGGATAGGGTTGGACTTCGCTTGACTGCGAACATCTAGTTACAACGTAGCGGTTTTCGCTAGGAGCTTTAACTCTCCGTTGTTCCACCAAAAATCCGGAGTAGGCTGGACGGTACGCTGGACTTGTAGGTTGGAAACTTCAGCAGTGAATGGAAGCTGTTCAGAAGTGCGGGTGTGTGCGGCGGTGATTAGCATGACGTGGCGCGAGTAGGTCGTCATTGGTGTAGCGCGAGTAGTGTGCTCCTCTCATCTTCGAATGTGATGAATGTTCAGGTGTAGGATCCGATATTATATGTAAGTCGATTTGAACATGGACGTCGGATATCGTGTCAGTCAGCGGGTGGAATGGGTGTGGGTTATTTTCAAATAAAAAAGTCAACGCTGAGCAGAGTGAAGCGCCGTTGCACCGTGGTTTGAGAGAGCTGCCCTCGCCCATCTTCTGGCCAATCCTTGGTGTAGCATGACTTGCGGAACATTCCAAGCAGTACTCGTAAAAATTAAGGGCACGAAGAGCCTTTCGCGAAATCGGTGTAATATCCATAACAAGTAGCGAGACAACGAGCTGGACGGTTGGCTGAAATTGCAAAGGTGATGCTACGTCAACAAATATGTTGCGGATTTTCGGAGTTCTCCCAAAAATTCTCTAGCATTAAATGTAATTTGTTGCAAGACTTATGGACCGACCTAATACTGTACTGGTCTTTCCGATTCAAGTGGTCTTTCCCGCTTCTCATTTGAAAAAGCTTATGGCCATTTGAAGATTAAAAAGTGATGTTCCAAGAGAGTGGCCTAAAAAAGCCATTGAGGAAAAAACGGAACAATGGGACTTTTTCTAAGGGGCAACCATCTAGAGAACTCTTGAGATCTTTTGAGAAGGGTCAATCTTCTAGTCTCCAATTTGCTTTGAAATCTGCAAAAGTTAATAATGAAGTTATAGAATGACGAAAACTCGCGCGTTCTCAAAAATCGGACCACAAACCCCTGAAAACGGAACAACGGGACTATTTTTTGAGAAAGTGATCTTTGGAAAATTTCAGGTGCTTGTTCGAAAGCGCTAATCTTCTAGTTTCTAATTAGCCTTGAACATCTGCAAAAAGTTGATTATGAAGAAAGTTATGAATGTTTGAATGTCGAAAACTCGCGTGTGCACAAAAACGGAACAACGGGACGATTTTTTGAAAATCGAACATTTGCATGTTTGAAAACTTTTTAGAAAGAAACAATTTGAGTTTTTAAATTTTTGTATCCCATCTCATGAGACCGCTTCTGAAGAAAGATATAACCTTTCTGAATGAAGGGGTTTGTATTGTAACGTAATTGCTGCAAGGTTTAGTTATTCAGTTTATAAAAAAAGGAGATTTGAGAGTTCGAAAAAAAACTTGGTAGGTTCTTGAAGTAGAAATCTGCGATTACTATCATGCTTGGGTTTATGCACAAGCGTGGAAATTACTTCTATTCGATGTGTAAAATTTCATGGTGCCTCGATCTGAGCGAGACAAAGCGCGGGACTTACCACTGTCCACCACCTCTTCATGTCAGTGACGGCCCATACATAGATGATGGGCATAAAAATATGTAAAAGGACGCTACCTGATTTGGGAGTCGTACTGATACCCTCCAAAAAGTAGCGAGGTCTTAAAGTTTTGAAATCTGCGCAACGCACAGCTGACCCTGCTCAGAACTGAACTGTATGTCTTGCAGGAATCACAGGCGCTAGAACGAAAGAGTCGTAGCGCATGATCTAGTAGCAATGAGGGGATCCTTCCTGGAACATGAGTTAGAGGGTGGACAGGCACATAGGTGGGTGACAAAAAGGTGACAGCAAGTGATAAGATGGATAAGAGCGATTAGCTTGGAAATGATAGGCCACTAAAGTTGTTATTCAAATGCACGACGAAAAAAACATTCAATCCCTTCGCGATGTCGACTAAGCCTAGTCGCCTAATCGCACGTACGATCGCCAACTGTGAACGCTCCGTAACTTATCCAAGCCTATACAGCCGCTCGATCATATTAAAGGAATCTTTTGGAATCGATTCGAAAATTTCGGCCGACGACATCGCCCATCTCCATTTCGGTGCAGGCCCTCCAATTGTGGGCGCAGGTCCACTCATGTGTGCTGGGTAGATCCTGTCCCTTGCCCTAACCATCCTAATCTTGGCCTACACACTCCACGTGTTCTTCAGGAGCACTGAATTTTGAGACTCAATCCCACAGATAAACAGGGTTTTATCATATCCATAAGTGACTTCTGGCTTTTCAGCGTGCACAGAGATGGAGAAGTTCTCGGACCTTGAACAATTGGTCAGTTTCGAAACAGTTTTCGAAAACGTGGTTCTTTTCCTAACCATTGGCCATTCTAATTGCTATATTCGTAGTCATTTGCAATTAAACTTCCATCTGATATACCTATAATGAAAAAACAACCGCGATACGCTGACATTAGGCCGCCCTTTGACATCTATGTAGTTACGCGCACTGCCTCCACCGCAAATTACGCCAACAAGGTGAAATGGAATGAGAAGCTTAACCTAACAAAGCTAAAAAGGGACAGAAGGATAACAGAAATATGTATATTTACGGAATTTTGGCGAACAAAAACAAAACCACTTTTTGAAGTGGTCGGCATCTACATTGACACAGAGGTGAATCTTTCAGGGATCCAATGACCATGACGTGTAGTCGGACAGCGTTAAGCCCACCTAAAACATTTACTGAGCGATTTCACCACCTCTTTGATGATGGGTGGAGGTACCTAATTTGAAACTGAGTACGGTAGCGTAAGTTAGGCTTATAACTGTAGCGTACAGCAGGTCACTTCGCACTTCCCCAAACTTGCCTGTGGGATGACCCCACTTAATTGCTTGCGCTGAATACTGACATTTCTGGACAGCTCCAAAACAAGCAAAACGAAGCAAGTGGAATAATATTTGGG
>MU871166.1:0-16996 GCA_036418205.1 Ostertagia ostertagi
GAATAGAATTCCAAGTAGGCCTGGACGGCGTACGAGTCAAGATTTGATCTTCGGACCGCGTACGTGATAAGTGGTGTCACCTACCACATACATATCACCTCCGCCTCGTCTCGCAATATGAAAACTCATGATTTGCTCAGCAAAGAAGCAATTCAACGCCTACGCAAAGCTCGACTCTTCTCCCATCCAAAACGGTCCTCATATTTGGCCTCCACCCCCGCCCCTCATGATTTGCGATCTCTCCTATGCCTGCATGATATTCAAAAATCATGTAGGTGACAAAACAACTCACCACCTCCCACCAGCCATCTTTGGGCAGCCGAGCCAGCAGCATTGGACGAAAATTGGCGCCTAACGGAGACTCCGCACTAGCGGAAGGAGCTGCAACTTCGCTAAGATCCCTTGCAGCATTCCATCGATTGACGGCTTCGGGGCCCAACCACGACAGGATTATGTTCGTTGCCACACCGATCGTTGACTAAAACCATACCTATAGATTATAAGTGGTTGAAACATTTCAAATTGATTGGTGTCGAAATCGAATAACTCGAAGTTTGAAATGGTTCCAAGGCAGAATAAGGTGCCAACCTCGAACATTCTTTATCATCACGTTGAATAACCAGAACAATTCTTCTCGAGAGCAATTTTTGAAAAGATATTGGAGATCATCCGAACCTGAAATGCTGTAATATATCCTCATCGCCTGAGCTCGCAAAAATGTGTTTTTCTATCACATCTACCTACATGTCCTCCCATAGCTCCGTTAGGTAGGCGGAAAATAAGGGGACGGCTGCATTGGTCAGTAAGCAATGGGTTCGCCGGATAATCAGTAATTCCCAGAACTATTCCCTAATTTCTTAATTCGGTCCCAAAACGATAGTAAAGAACGACCCGAATCAGTATATCAGTGCTTTAATAGATCAATCTATCCAAATTGACTCTGTGACCTTTGAACCACGCCTATATCGGCTACGAGCAGACATGGAAGCTCTCGATGAATTTTCCTAACCGATGGCGAAACAATAAATCAATCCCGTTTTTGGATTAATAAGAAGTAGAGCTAGGTAAGATAGGCAAAAATTAAGGAGGATACGGCTAATCAGCACGAAATTATGGTTCTTGTTACATTGCTTTTTTCGTGCTGTGCGAGTCTATGATAGCTAGTGTCATCAAAGTGAATGCTTTGTTCTGGAAATATTGCTTGTGTTATTTCGCCGTACAGATTTTTACGATGTAAATTCTTATATTCGTCGATCTTTCGAACAATTGTTCGTCTTTCAGTGACTTCTGCAGTTCACAGTGCCACATCGTTGATCACGGCAATTTTTTGCTCTATTGGCGCTGGCTGGAACTGCAGAAGTTTGCTCCTCGCTCTTGCTCCTCTCTTGCTCTTAATTCGGATGGGTACGGCAGTGCGAGTTTAAAGGCAGCGATTACGATAAGGAGGGAACGCATCGGGGAAGCATATGCACCACACGAAGCAGTTACTTGGCTGCCTAGAGAAGCGAGGTGTGGCGCTCCACGACGAACGGTGCGCTGGTTGCCGAGCAGGACTTCGGGAAACTCCGCCCGAAAGCGATCCGCCCACTAGTTTACTGGTGATTTGGACGAGCTGCGTTGCCAGCAGCGGCACAACTGAAGCAACTCGACTGGAGCATGGATTGCCATGCTGTCACCAAACGCGTTGCGATGAACTCGTTCATATGTCCGCTTCTGAGCTGTTACCTGTTTACTAACGGATACCAACGACCAAAAAAGGAGTCCGTTTTTTGGCGTTGTTCGACAGATCTCCGTTTTTTCGGCCCATTGGCGTACCATGAGCACCACAGTCTCCTATAACCCTTCGTGAAATCTGTGTAATCACTGCTTTTGGAATTTCTTTGTCTGATGTCGCCCACTTGTCACTTTCGGGAACACGTTGATGAGTCACACGCTGATAAAGTGGAAATGTTAGCCACGCACCCTCCCCCCCCCCCCCCCCCCCCCCCCCCCCCCCCCCCCCCCCCCTCCCCCTCCCTCCCCCCCACAACTACCCTGACAGCGTTTTGAGATTAGGGTTGCCAGTCGAAACAGTCTGAATCATTCGTGCCCAAAAATTACCTGTAGACAGCAATAACTCAGCATCAAGGAGTTCGCATATAACAGCAGTCGCCTGGCCACTCAATACTTGTGGTTCAGAAATATTTTTTCTACTTGTTATCCATCTTCCTATTCTCTTCCGACGTTCTTTTCTTTGTCATCCTCTCAACAGTTCGGAAATTTACCAAGGATTTGAGTAGCATGCTGTAAGGTTGGACAAGTTTGGAGGGCGTGATGCTGCGACGTGTAAGACGTCACCTGGTACCCTCGACAACAACCAAAGAATTACAGAGAATTCTGAGCGCATTGGTTGTGTCAGGTGGGGACCATGGATCACTTGAGCGAGAGGTCACAACAGCGTTGCGAATTCTCTGACTATGATGGAGCTACAAAGGTTCTACTCCTTGAGGGAGGCTTTTGCAATGCAGCGAGCCATTGGGGCTTTTCGAAAGCCTAGAATCTCGATTCCGCGTCCGACCCGGGTTGTATGCGAAACTCCTCATGCAGAAACCGTTTTTGTCGCAAGCGATTCTTCTTGTGATCTCCGACAACCTTACCGAGTCGTTAGAATCGATCTACAGCGCTCAGCGAGCTGATCCATTGCCATTCTTAAAGGCAATGGTCCAGCATGCTAGAAAGTAATTCCCGTGCCTGGAGGTTTTTATGTGGGTAGCTGCACACATTGCAGCAACTTTCCACCTTGAAAAACCCCGTTAAGGCCCCGGGGGTTCGGTTTCAATCCAGGACCGCCCACCTCCGGAAGTGGTGCGTGGCTGGCATAACGTGTGAAATCAGCTAGGTTGATTGCCGTATCAACCGATAGAACGACTGACATCTCCAGAAAACTTGTTTGTACGTGCCTCTTCCCCAAGCCAGCCTCCTTCACTGCTAGTGGGAAAGAGGGTTTTGTTAACGGCCTTGTCGACGGTTTTTCTCAGTTTTTTCTCCACTGTCGTTCCACTTCGCATCTCTATACTCAGTTTCAATCGCCATAATACCCCTTATTGAGCCCGACTTTTGCCTTTAAGTCATCGGGGAGCTTTCTGTCACATGATGCCTTCTTCGCATTTTGGTTTCAGACACGGACAAGTGCGAGTCTTCTCCCTCAAAAGGGGCGTGACTCGGACAAGGTTTTGCAATTGCAAAGACTGCAGTCATTGCGTTGCGTGCGTAGTGCACATGCTGCAACTGTATTGACCCACCAGCATTTGCAAAGCAATAAACTTCTCCGAACCAATCCAGCACGATGAGTGCATGCGTTAATGTTCATAGTCTAATATCCCCACCTGAGATGTCACTCATACGATCCAGCCTTTCGTTGATCTCAGAAATCGACAAATGTTCGAAATCATCGGGAGCAATTCGTGAAGATACTTCTGACGCCAGCACTTCGCATACTCTCGTGGCATTCTGTATAAATCAATGATAGAGGATTCCTGACAAAAGATTCTCTGCGTTCAACTAACCGAGACGCTAGCCCTTGGTACATCAGAAGATGATAAGGCGAGTGCTTTACAGACTCGATCAACTAGTTTCTTCTGGAAATATGAAGACAATATGTGCCTCCTTACGGAACAAGCAAAAAAGGATATACCCGTTTGATATTCAAGCTTCTCTCGTCTTTTGTACTCAGTATGAGTCGAAGTATCTGTAAAAAATTGAAAATAAAATTCAGAATCACTCGGAATCGAGAGGGAAACCTGGCATGCGACACTTAAAATTGGGACAAACGGTGAAGGTACTGGTACCACAGTCAAAATCTTGTACACCTAATGTTAGGTTAAGAACCGCTCTGAAACGCCACGCTCATATGTCTCGTATTGTGGTCGCAGCTAGATAATCAGATAGTTAAGTCGTTGAAATCTCCACCTATTGTCCATTTCAACCAATTATGCGTTCGCGGATAGGACCGACAGTCACATGCTATCGGCTCAAAATCTCACCGGATGGATAGCCGTTTCGACATCTTCGTCATCTTCACATTTAGTACGGCAGTTCTCTAGAAACTTCTCAAACGTCTTTTTTCGAATAGCTGAAGCATTAGCGCCTTTAGCATCGCGAAGTTTTGACAGTAGCACGCACAGGTCGGTAAATTTTACGGATTCCGTCAACATTTCCTGAAAAACACTTCAGTAAAAAAGGCGTGTTGTGACGCATTTTTTAGAAGCCATCGAAATTAAGAAAATGCTGGGAGGAGCTGAGGAAGTGTTGGAGGGAGTATGCACTTCGTCACTGTTTTGCTGTGGAATGCAATTTGGCATCACACGCGGACCACGTTCTTGAATTCACATCCTACGACTAGCCGATGATGAGCACTAGACAACTGCGTGAGTGAGACAGACCGCTTCGCAAACGCAGAAGTGGTCCTCATCATGCTGCATGAATGTGGTGCATGCCCCCCCCCCCTCCTGAAAAGAAATTCCCAAATGATCTTATCCGATTTTTCGATTCGAGGACAGTTTGTCTCAGTCATAGTTTGTTAATCCTTCACCTCAAGAAGATGTATCGAACGAGGTACGGGAAGGAATATAGAATTATTTGGAACGGCAGAAAGCTGAAGCTAATAAAAATTCTCGACCCCTAGTATCATGGGACCATTCATGTTCTGCCCTTAATCATTGACTGAAATGGTATTCTGAATTTCATCACAATCTTGAAGCAGAAAAATTTCCCAACTCTTACGATATTGAGTGTAAGTAGCACTAGCAAGTAAGTCCTACAAGTAACTAATCCAGCAGATTGCACTCGATGAGCAATAAAGGCGCAAGTGTTGGGACTTGAAGACGTCTTTAGCAAGAGAACCCTATCTTTTATTCCACATGCTTTTATTTACCTCTCTACACCAAAGCATACTGCCGTCATCGGCTACGACGACAGTGAAAGAGAAGCATACCAGTTCAAAGTCCGATACGAAGAGCATGTACTTTCGAAACTTGTGAGGTGGAAAGCGAGTAACGATATTTATCAACAAGCCTACACACAGCGCACAGGCGCATACGAGAAATAACAATAATTACAATAATACGTCATATATGTACAAAAAAGACTGACCACTTCACAGAACTCAAATGAGCCTAGCCAATCTTAACTTAGGTCAACCAATTACAGAGGAGCAAGTTCCGGTTATCCTGAGGCGGTCAGATCATTTAAATACAATGTAACAGCATTGAGTATACCACGGGAAGCTAACCAGTAAATTAGTACAGATGAAAAATAGGTTGACGTATACCGTAACCAAACGATCAAAACCCGAGCTATACAACGCAACATATAGTAATTATCACAACATCGCTAAAAACCTAACAGATACTACCTCTGAACCACCTGAGCAAATTATGTATGGCCTGTGGCTTCCCGAATCGTCTGGATTAGTTCGTCCTTCTCGCGTTGTCTAATCTTTCGCCGGTTTGTCCTTTCGATTTGTGCTTGCGCTTCCTGTTCCTCTGGAGTCATAAGGTGACGCCTAAACAGAAAGACCCACTACCACATCGTCACATCGAAGTAACGAATAGAGCACTCCATGAACCGGTCTCTAGATGAAAAAGCGCCACGCACTGCATCTGCGAATTAGATCATAGAAGAGAAACATAACTTGTGAAGGTTTGCCTATAGGAACCTCTTCCTCGCCCGTTGATTCGTGCATTGATGCGACTCTCATCGCTGTGCCCTCTTCAACACTACGCTCTCTCTGCTATCTAATCACTCGCCACGTATACAGGGTGGCTACTAAATATTGGCGCATGGATTGTTGACCATATTTTTAAAAAGAGAAGCTTTTACATCTTCAGAGGTTTATCTTTATATACAGTATAACATGGCAGTACATTGCTAAAGAAAGTGCTCGAAATGGCCTCCTTCGGCAGCGATACAGGCTTCAAGTCTCTTCTCAACTGACATCACTGTGGGCCGCAAGTAGCTGACGTCAAGCTCCTTCCACGCCTCCTCCAAGGAAGCCTTCAGGGAGTCCAAACTTCGACGTTGCTCAGAAGGCATCTTCTGCTTCAAGAAGCCCCACACCGCCAAATCAATTGGTTCAAATCGGGCGACTTAGATGGCCAAACATTTTGTGCCCGGTAACTTGGAAAATGACGGTCACAGTTCTCCAACATTGATTTTGCGGCATGTGGAGGCGCCCTGTCTTGCTGAAGAATGCAATGACGTTCGCTGAAGGTCAAAAGAGTCCTTGGAAGAAGGGCATTACGTGAAAATTGTTTCCGGGTAGATCTGGGCTGGCTTTGATGTATTCATCCACAAAGACAAGCGGTGTCATGGTTTCAGAAGTAATTCCTGCCCAAACCATGACAAATTTGAAAAACGGTTCCTTGTGTACACAAGGTCGAGCAGAATGTCTGCTAGCCAGATCCAACAACTGCCTGTCGTTTTGCAAATCGTGCGCCACTTCTGGTCTGAAAGATCTACTCACGTCACGCCGACGTCAGCTACTTGCGGCCCACGGTGATGTCAGTTGAAAAGAGACTTCAAGCCTGTATCGCTACCAAAGGAGGCCATCTCGAGCACTTTCTTTGGTAATGAATTTTCATGTTTTATTGTATATGAAAATAAACTTCTGAAGATATGATAGCTTCTCTTTTTGGAAATATGATCAATAAACCATGCGCCAATATTTAGTAGCCACCCTGTAGACCTACGGCGAGTGATCAGATGATCGGTGTGCGTACACCGGCCAACCGCGCCAAGATTGAGCATTACTAGGCCGCCCCCTCAAGGCACACAAGTATCCTATCAACCGGCATGTCCAATTAGCCAAGCAAGATAACCCACACAGACCCCATAGCCACCACCATTCCAGGACCGCCGTCTCTCAAAAACACACCAGAATCCAGATCAATAACCTAACTCCTCAGAGAGAGCTTCACTCTAATTCGCGTAATTTCCCTTTATCCGCCACACCCCAACCACCCCACCCACCACCCCACAACACTCAAAACTATTGATAGATAGCGCTCAGTTTGCACAAGTATATGTGGCTATTCAATGCCTTCAATACAACATTGAGGAAAAAAAACTTTGAGCAAACTTTGTAATGAATAATTGCGATCATATAGCTCTGGGCGGAAGTGGTGTAGTGGCAAGTGGCACGCTTACCACGCGAGCGGGGGATCAAATCCTGGGTCGTGAGTCGCCCGGGCCAACCAAGCCTTCCATCCCTCCGGGGTCGGTTAATTGGTACCAGACTTGTCTGGGAGGATAAAAACACTGACTTGTACATCGGCTGGCCCCCGCAAGTCATTGTATAGGCCACATCGCATTCAAACGCCACTACGAATGTACAAATGGAAGTAGAATGCGTGCCGCATCCCAAAAAGGGATTGATCAACGGCAAATGCTTTATCCTTTTATCCTTTAATATAGCTCCAAAGAGTCCACCCAGATTCTGTACATCCTCATGGCATTCTCAATCCGTTTGATAGTCTATTTTCTTGAGAGGCAAGCAGGGCTGATGACATCATTTCATCCTCCAACCCTGCATGGCATGTTTGAAAAGAAATGCGGAAAGGAGCTCACTTGCTGATGTTGTTGAGCAATGCGCTCTCCCAATCGCCACCACTCAAATGAACTTCACGGAAAATTCGCACTATATTAGGGAACGGCAAATACATCGGTCCTTTCTGCCACCTGGAAAAAAGCTTCGTTCTTAAACATATGACCCTCCAACGAGAAAGATGTGACAGGGGTCAATTCTTTATTCAAAAGAATGCATAGATGCTCGAATGCTTTCCTCTCTGCTAACAAGCTCTCAGTAAAGATGTCTGGCTCAGAAAGGAATTCTTCTCAACTGACTTCACGTATTTCTTTATGGGAAGGCGCACAGCTCTCATCCGCCCACGACGAGCTGCTCCGAGCGCTTCTCTAGCCGTATCCTTGGACACACACAATGCGATCGCTCCAACGTCTAATGGTCCATCGATCATGTCTCTTGCGTGCCTAGAAGGAGACTCCGGATTAGGTTCTTTTCAAAAACTTTACCCTGAATCAAAGTTCTAATTGATCCAAATAGCTAACCTGGATATGTAGACAACGTTTTCGTCAGGATACACCTCTTTCACACCCTTGCTAGTGAAGTCCGGTAGCACGGTCTGATGAGTGTACTGTCCACCATAGAAACCCACACATCTAGATGAATGACACTTCGTTAATGATATGACCACAGCACTTTCCCGATAGACGCCTGAGAAGTGAAAACTGGTCAGATTTACCTATTCCGGCCGTGCTGCACCATGTGCACCACGCCACGCGGCAAAAAATATTTCGATTTCTTAACCCTTTTTATACGTGGCAAAGTCATCAGTCACTTTTAGCAAGCAAAAAAATGTCATATCCTTACACGCTGTTAAACTATTGATGATTGCTTTCTGGTGAGACAGAGAGCAAAAACCTACGGAGGTGCTCACATAACAGCGGTCTGCAATTGATTAAAAGTCATACCTATTCAACCAAGCTTGAGCCTCATCAGTCTCTGGAAAGTTTACGAAGGTGAAGTGTAGATTCTGCGCGAATCCAGATTCTCTACAACAATCCCATGCGTTGATTCAGAAAAAACCATACCGAACTCTAATGTTTCGATAGCAGCATCAACGGACAACATTCACCAAACTATCTGAAACGCCAGTACAGATCGAAAGTTGAGCAATTTTTCGTTTATAGCTCCGCGATATAAATGGAAATCTATTAGGTTGGAAAGAAAGTTCTGCAACACTCTTTCCAAAATTTTCTTTTTTTCTGAAAAATTCATAGGTAACATTTATGACTACCAAATGATAGAGCATTCTCAAGGCTTCAATCCACGAGGTGGATATAAGTTCTGCAGTCAGTAGTTATCCAAGAAATTCAAAAAATCTCGACCACTAGCAAATCCGTACTCCGAGTCACTGTCTAGTACAAATGTCTACAAAACCATGGATTCGTGTCAACGACTGACACTATCTGCAATAGCTTCTAATGGCATGCCGTTCACCGATACAGCGTGTTTCACCTTTACCAGCGCTTCCGATCTTTTGATATTTTTATAAGAAGCACGCAGCATCCATCACACTCCATTACAGGTAGGGCTCTTACAGAAGCTCCACTACATACCCTTCGTTATGGGCACCATTGTGTAGGCAGTGGCCTAGGTTGTGGAGTACCAGAAGCTGGCCGAGGTAGCTCGTCAAGAGCCCTCGTACCGCGACAATATTCATTTCTTTCATGACATTGCGAATCACCATGATCCGAAATGAGCCCGGTAAGAAATTCTGGAGTTGCGGCAAGATTTCTTTCCTCTCTTAGCGTAATCCCCTGGTCGAGCTGTAAATGAGTGCTACCTATCCTGACCTTTAATCATCATCTTGATAACGAAATAATCAGACGATCAACTCCAACTCGAAAGTGAGGTCGCCTCCTTCCTCGACTCGCACTCCGCTGAGTTTTGGCAAAGGAGCATCAAGAAATTTTCTGAGCGATGGAGACAAGTGGTGGACACTCATGGTAGATATAAGACCGGTCAGGAGTTGTAACCAAAAAAGATAAAATTAAAATCAAAAAATCTTGAACACATTGGCCAGACGCTTTCCAACCCTATAATACGGTCAATCCCACCGGTGACTAACTAATTACCACATGATGGTGCACGTAACTCGTATTTCCAACTTCGACTGTACCCAGCGTGTTTCCTCTGAAAGCCTATATTTGATATGAAAGTCATATTTGAGCTCGTCGCAACCACACGGCAAAGCGGAAAACCATCTCGCCTCTCGTGTGTCAATACATGCAATCCTCTAAAAGAATTGCATAACATCGTTGGCTCCAATCCTATCTACGCCCCTTAATTTCGCAAACTATCTACCTCTTTCTATTACGCATTGCATAAATTTCAGTCTGGTAATTTAGTTCTTCGCGACCATAACCCATTCCCTGCTTTCGTCACCTTTGCCCTCTACAATATCGACAGTGGGGACGGATAATTAAAACTTAGAAATTAATTTCATGATATTAAAATCTATTGATATCCCGATAAACACGAGCCTCTCTCTATTCGCTTGGCGAGAGATCCTGCGTCTTTATTGGGCACTTTCCTCATTTTATCTCTTTCCTCGCGCGTTGCTGTGACGAGCAGTAGATATCTCCACGAAGACAACACCGATCACTACCCTGAATCCGTAGATCAAAACCTAAACATATTATTATAGTACAGCTTCGCGGGTATAATGCCAGAACCAATCGTCTGAAACCAAACGAAAACTCTAGGCGCAAATCTCAAAATCGCAACTATAACAGGGCATATGTCAAAGATATATACTCCGATACCAGTCGTCGTCCGTTAAGTGTTTTGGAACGAAATTTCCCATATATGCAAAGATCTAAACGAGAAGCTTTGATGATATTCAGTTGGTAAGTCTTTCTCTAGTCAATTCTGTAAGGTTATAGCAGTTGATAGTTCGAAATTAAGCTCCCAATATGGCCCAAATCCACGTCCATTTGATAAATACTGCCTCTTTTCCTGGATGCCTATCAAGCTCGTCTAAGTATTGAGGTCTGATAAAACTGTCTCAGACAGCCATCAAGTGTGAAGGCCAAGCATCGAAAGACAGGATTTTTCTATTTTCTGCTTGTTAACGTACACCTATCCATGAGGAAGAGCCATCCTCATGCGTGCACAATTACAACCAAGTTGATCGCTACTGTTACAGAAGAGTTTATTCAATGATAGTTTTTGGAAACAACAAAACCAACCTCCAACTCTTTGATGACTTCTTTAAGCTTGCTGTTTAAATGGTACAGCATGCCACACACTCTCGGATGGCATTAATGCCTTCAACTGGTCTTCATAATCAATATCTGTATTATCGACCTGCTCATCGTCTTCTGCTATTTCGGAAGTACTAAACATAACCACTGTACTGCACTTTCAGCGAATTTTATGCCAAATAAAACCCTCAGAGAACCAAAATCCTACCTCGCTGAGTCTTGGGCTGCTTGGGTGGAGAGCATCCTTGGATGAATAAGCTTGGATGGCATATTCATTGGACGCAGAATATCAAGTTTTGTAAGACAGCGTAACACAGCACGCGATATCATTGGCAGCAGCATCCTGAAACAGCATAACATGAATAAGAAATCCATCCAGAAGATCTTTTCATAACAGCAGCACTTCAACAACACAAGAAATTATCGCTATTGGACCATCCATTTAGGTATTATTACTGGAAAACGGGCTCAACCACAAGACTAAGCCCCTCGAAGTCGGATATTAGTAACAGACTTGTCGATGAGGATAAAAACACCGGTTTATACAATGGCTGTCACCCGCATGTCATTGCACAAGCCAAATCGTTTTCGAAATACCGCCACCATTCTGAACCATTCTGAATGCAGGTGAAGTGCATGGCGCGTTTCAAAAGAACCATATTTACCACCGCCGAATGCTTTATCCTTCATCCCGACTTCATGATAGGGAATTACCTGAACCGTGTAAAAAATCGGGTCTATCCCAGTCAGGGGCATCATGATGCAGTTTTCCAGAAAGCTACGGTAACTCCGAGCCAGGGGGAGTGTAGCCAGTCTAGGGGGTGGGGGGGGGTGAGGCAGTCACTTGACATGCGTGAAAAGCTGGAATGTTCGAGTTCACACTAGTTCGCGAGAAACTGTATTATGATGCCCGGCTCTATACAAGTGGGGTGGGCACGCCCAGCTTTTCACGCATGTCAAGTGACTGCCCTCACCCCCCCCTAGATTGGCTACACTCCCCCTGGCTCACGAATTCCCCGATTCTCGTGACAGTATAGTAGCGGCAGCAGTCCCACTTACATACATTTCTGTTCAAAAATGTATAGCACAGAATGCCCCCTAACTGTAATAGCACGTAAAAAACTAGACACTATCAAGGAGAAGGCTTTACTGAGAACAAACAATGATAAAAAATACAATAAACACAGAAAACAAAGCCCCATGGTGCAATGCGATTTGAAAATATGTGAAGCCAACAAACATTCTGTACGCGTGTTGTCCTTCAAACCTGGTGTTGCTGTGGTTACTGCTGTGTTGTAATCACGTCAATTGCCCTTTGATTATTCTCTCAGTGTAGTCAAGTAGTGGAAACCTTAAATGCAATACTTTAAGGGTGGAAATGTCAGTCGCTGTGGATGAGAAGGATATGAATGATGTGGCAGAAGGAGGCGAGAATTTCAAAAGGAAACTAAGATTAAGACTTTGATAAGGTAGCGTAAAAAAGACCTTGAAATTTAACAAGGTCAACGGTACTATCTAACTGAATTGTGAGTGCAAGCGGTAGAATTTGTCAAAACACGGCCGCTGTGAAGAAACCATGTTTTAGAAAGCTCATAGCTAGAGGAAGAAGTGAAGGACATTCAGTAGTGGAATGTTATGGTTGCGTGTATGCTGTTCAGTCGATGACACAGCGCACAGTGTATTCACTAATTGAGTGAAGATCGACCGGCAGTGATTCTGGTCAGACGGAGGTGATGGTGATTTTTCCTTAATATTATGTGCAGTTGGTCAAACATTGCGAAAATGCCTTAAGGGCGATTGTCAGATGCGAGATCGCGGACGATTTCGGGTAGCGGTCGTGCGCTGGTCGGCGCGTCAGCGGGCCGGTGAAGTGGTAAATTGGGTGGTACTGTACATGCACAGATCGGGTGGTAGTAAGACGGAAATCGCGGAGAGTTGCGAAGTTGAACTCGGTGTCAGCAGGGCCGCGGCGAGTCGTTGCAGTCCGCAGGATACGTGACGCTTGTTATAGAGTTGTGCAGGAGGTAGTTTTTAACCTTCAGGCAACTAGGGCTATTCTTAGATGCGTCAGGAAGTACGCCGATTATATATTGAGCTGCATCCAGCCATCGTTTTGACTGTGAGCGCCGAACGATCGCATACTTTGGCTTGCCGTGGGCTCTCTCTTCGACTCCTCGCTCTCGTATGACGCGTTCCTTCCAGCACCGTAACCCTTCCGTTATCTTCAGCAGTGGTATTCGCTGGGGGCGTTTCATACGGGACACCATCCTAGTTCCGAGAATGCGACTCACGTTTTGATGAGTCAGGACTCTTTGTTGACGGAAGAAGCGCGCCGGCGCAGTCGAAGACGTGCCTGAAAACAGCTGTTCGGACTAGTGTTAGGTGTAAGTATTATATTTGTTGCCATGTGATGAGCCTCGGGTTTTTCGTAGTAATGTGGAGGTGCAGAAGGTCTGCGGTAAAGGATGCGGGCTAGTTTAGAACTTGATCCCTATTCGGTAATAACGTTAGCCTAAGGCACGAGTGTTACATGTGTATGGTCGCTCTGAATTTCTATCGCGCGCATACGATACTTGCCGGCCTCAGGACCTCTTCTTCATAGTCTAGCTTCTCGTCGCCTGCTCGGTGCATAGCCGGAAAGCAACCCACTCAAGCATCCCCGCCGTCCAAAGTCACTGACGCAACTCGTATTCTCTACTCGCATTCGTCCGACCTCCTTGACTGTTTCAAAGACGGCCCAAATGCTATTCTCTATATGGGGATCACGGGATCGCGTGTCCCGTCGCTTCACAAATCACCGATTGAGCCGGACATTTCAGTGGTGGAACTGGATTTCGCGCTGCGAAAAGCCAAAAAGCCGCTTTCTAAATATTTTAGCGAACTACACCCAAGATAGCTTACACATTTTCTTTGTTGATGCTTTCGTATAGATGTCGGTTGTTTGTTGGAGGGCTGTTATGCGATTCCAATATAGGGAAAGTAATGGCATTTTTATTTTAGGGCCACATGTGTTGTTCAGTTGTGGTGTGGATAGCTGTCTATTTATTCGTTGGTCAGTGAATATTTTTTGTAGTGTGGGTCCGGCTAGGGTCGCGTTCATGCATTACGCGAGTAGAGGAAAACATTGATTCCTTGGTCTCAAGGCGAGCAGTTCTAAATGCACAGGTTCGCGGTTCTTCATGATAAACTCGTTGAACTTGGCTGAAGTTACTTTCTTGAAGATTTTATTATTTAAGGGTGCCCTCATTTGTGGATGCGGAAAAGTTAAGCAAGCCAGATGCTGAGCGTTGTGTGCTCAAGATATGTCATTGGTAGTTGTTTAGGATCAAGTTGGGTATATCACCATTATTTCTGCTGTTAGTCTTGGATTGTTTCAAAGAGTTATATGATTCAGTTATATCGATGAACTCTTCGTTATAGGTTCTCGGTTATCGGCCATCAGTTTGCTGAGCGGGTACAGGGCTAAGGGGCGGTGATGGGACGCCGGAATCGCAGCGAGCGTTGGTATCATGACTAGGTGTGCGGGTCGACGGAGGTTCTGCCTACGACGCCATCAGAAAGTTTCACGCAGTGAATCGAGTGATCCCGTTTGTCCGAGAAGGGGAGTGTCAGGCGGGTTTATTGAGGACCAGATGGAACTCCATCTGAGAGAAGGGAAAATTCAAGTAATTCTAACTCAAGAGGAATGTGCAAAAGGGCTAAACAAATTCAATAATTTGGCTATGAAGGTTAGAGTTGTTAGTGCTTGGTTGTATTTTTGAAGAGTAATAAGGTAATGTCATTAAGGCGTGTGTGGTGTAAAGGAAGAAAGAATTGGTAAAATAATGCATAAGAGGACAGAACAATTAAAATGCGTCAGGGAGTAGCTGAATTTTTGGCTGTTGGGGGAAAAGAGATTCACTTTTCTTGGGGTTGTTATTATTTGTGTTACTCTCAGGATTAGTTGGGTTCTGAAAGCTGGCTAAGGTGGCTATGTACAGTAGGGGGGCACGCGTCATTTGTGGTGGGACAAGGAAAAATGTATGGTCAGTGGGGCCGACCTGCTGGTCGCTACATTACGTCAGAGATTGGGGAGATTTCGTGGAGCAGGGCGAGGAGTGTAGCAATTAGGGGTTTGGGGGGGGGGGGTGTAGGGCCTCCGTAACTTGACATGGCTAAATGCTGAGTGTGCTCACCACATTGTATAGTCGATTATTCTTAGACATACTATTTACCGATACGGCATTTTTGTAGTGATTTGTTTGGAAAGCGTATCCAACTTTGAAGATATCTGCTCTTATGTTTGGGGGAGTTTCAAGTATTGTTCATGCTGTTTGTTCTGTTGGCGGTATGCATCTTGTTCACGTTTGAATTGTATTGATTTTGATTTGATTATAAATGATCATTTCTGTATATTTATATTTTATCCTTATCAATTCCATTTTGCAGGAATCTATTGTTGACATTCAAGGTCAAGTAGAAAAGGTTGATGCACAAATTGAATCATGCACACAGAAAAATGCCGAACTTCACGCAATCCAGGTACTTTAATACATTTGCTGAGCGATAGTTTCGAACCTTCAAATGAGCTTCAAACAGTTACGTTACGATATAACCCGGAGGAGGTTCATCTTAGAATGAATTTCATAAACGTTTCGACCATAAGTGGTGCAGTAATTTGTTGAAGGTGTTCGTTGTATCAGCAGCGGAGCCACGACTTCCTCTTCAAATTGAAGATGCCAGCCGGCGGGCAGACAGCGCTGACGGTCTGGCAGCAGTAAATCTTGACACAAGGCTAGATAACCGGTTCGTTATGTTGTCTTTATATTATGATATTTCTTGTTCAGAAGAACTTGCTTAAGTAATCTGTCTCTTTCATAATTTTTTGTAGAGTCATGTACACCCTCATTTTGGTTTGGTCGCTTTTTTTGGTAGTTTTTTTTTCTTTCTATTTCTTGCTAAAATTCACCATTATTCAGGATACTCTTTTCGCACTTTACATTTATTTCAAGATACTTTACAGTGTACTCGATTTGCGTACGACAACGACTCAAGGCATTTTCTCACTGCAGGCTGGTGTCTGCAAACTGTTCCGTGATACTTTAACTGAGCGTGGATTTGTTGAGATTCATACCCCAAAGATCATCTCCGCTGCGAGTGAAGGAGGTGCCAACGTTTTCACGGTGAGAGCTTAACATCTGCTCAGCTCTTACCTACCTCACCTAAGAACGTAGGTAATTGTAATACTCTGTGTTCTATTTGGACTTTTCCAGGTGTCTTACTTCAAAGGTTCTGCATACTTGGCGCAGTCTCCACAGCTGTACAAGCAGATGGCTATTGCTGGCGATTTTGGAAAGGTGAAATTCTGTGCCCACTTTCTTTTTCATTGTATTAGTAGGTGCGTACCTTTTTCAGGTGTTTACCATCGGTGGTGTCTTCCGAGCTGAGGATTCAAACACCCACCGACATATGACGGAATTTGTAGGGCTCGATTTGGAAATGGCCTTCAACTTCCATTATCACGAGGTCACTTGTTGTACGCTTCTTGATTTTGGCTTATTTTTCTTTCCTTCGCGTTTTATCTTCTATTTTTTCTGTTTTGATTCTTTGCCTGCTTGTTCATCCTGTAGATTATAAATTTTTCATCACCCATCACGATATTTCTTCATCTTCTTAATAAGGTAATATACGTCTTTTCTTTCAGGTGTTGGAAACGATCGGAGCTGTTCTTATCAGCATATTCAAAGGCCTTAAAAGAGACTATGCTGCTGAAATCGAAGCGGTTGGACGACAGTATCCTGCTGAACCTTTCGAGTTTTGCGAGCCAGCACTCATTCTGAAGTGGTTTGCTATTTTATTTACTTTTACTGATCCAAGACAACCAAATTGCGTTTTTCAGATATCCGGAGGCAGTGAAGATGTTGCGAGAAGACGGTGTTGAAATGGGCGACGAGGACGACCTTAGCACACCTGTGGAGAAGCAGCTAGGGCGTCTTGTGAAGGTGAAATCATGACTGAATACAGAAACGTCAATACGACCGCTTCATTGCAATTTTTCCTCCACCGCTAGTCAACCTGCAGTTTGGTTATACATATTAGAACGAACTAAGCAGCGTATAAATAGAAAGCCCACAGCTAGTCAAGATTGAATGGGATAGTCGTTTTCTTTCAAAGTTCTTGTTGGAACTACGGG
>MU871167.1:6108-20420 GCA_036418205.1 Ostertagia ostertagi
AAGAAGAAGTGGGACGATATCGCCGTTGGCTACTGCGGCGCACTGCCGATTTTGTCGTTGGACGTGAGAAGGCCTCTTTCAAAGCGAGTCGTCAAGTTCAAAGTGCCTTAAGCACAAGGGATCCAATGGCTGAACTTTATATTTGTGTGAAGTCTGTTTCCTGATAGAGTCTCTTTCTTGGCTTTTACACACAAAAACGTGGCGTCCTATACTTTTCGGCCACCCTGCATGTGGATAACCACGTGTCGGTCGTCCACATTTCTGTAGGACATCTACAAACGGTCGCAGGAAGCGCCTATTATGAGTTGTTAACAAAACGCTTATCTAACCTGCTGCCAGACCTCAATCCGTCAAACTGAAGGTACATTCCTTTTCATGGCTCGCGATCTGAAAGTAGCACATTGAGCAAATGGAGGACATGTAGATAAAGCAAAAACGAATACGACTGGAGGAAAAAACGACAAGAGCAGATCTCAACGAAGCGGACAGTTCCGAAGTAACGGATAGGAACGAGGTGCAATGTGCAGTGTGGCGTGTGTGAGGCTGACTGTGTCAGGCCAACAATTTTGGCCTCTTATCGATGTAGGTCAGATCAGTACTGATTGCAGGGCAGTTCGGGGTCACCTGTCTCAGGCGTTTCTGTCTTTCCCATGTCCAAACCCACACATCTCGGATGATATGTTCGTTTTGTTGTTTTTTATTATGTGTTTTTATTATGTTTTGTGAGCTTGTGCTCCTGCTGCCCGTTTACCTATTCCCCGACCAGAACCTGTCTGTGGGAGTACGACGGCACATTAATGTCAGGTCTCCCAGTGATAACCACTACGAATAATTCTTCAATGTGCTGCCGTATGGGTCAAGACCGTATTTGCTCAATAAAAGAGCGAGACTCAGAAGCAGGGTCGGCCATCCGCTCACACTTTTCTATAGAGGGTGTCGCGTTTATGATTTTGAAAGGGGGTCGTATTTGGGGTTGAGCAAAATTAGCCATGTTCGGTAAAATGTGGATTGGTGGTTGTATTTGTGGAAGTTTAAGGGATGGCGGAGCAGGAGAGGTGGGCTGTTTTGATGGGGTTCTCCACGGCTTCGCGAAAACTCCATGAAAGAAGCGTGATCTGGATGACATTGGAGAGATTTGCTGCTCCATCAGAGAACTGACCTTCTGCTCGATGGGAGCTACAAGACTGGTCTTTGCATCTATAGTATGTGATTCTGCGACGATGGCGACGGTGGTGGTCGGTGTAGGGCGTAAGGGGTAGGATTCGTTAATGGGGTAGCCTTCTCAGGCTGATGGTTGGATCAGAAGTCCTATCGAGACTCCCCTAAGCCGGAGGGGTCGCAAAATTTCTGGAAAGGTGCGACGGTCAACCCTGCCCAAAACCCCTGCCATTGCCTACCATCACATCCATTTTCAGTGAGTACGAATTATGGGTTGCTCTATGAATAGTAAAAAGTGGTTTTTGCCAATGTGATTATTATGCCACCTGGGATTGACCATGGACTCCTTTAGGAACCGAAGAGGCCTGTTGATGCATGTCAGCATGTTAATCGGTAAATATTTGTATGCTTCCCTCATTGGGCATTGACCTCGTCCTATAAATGGGATGGAAGACCCTGCGAAATTATCGGATGTTACCGTAAGCGGTCACAGGTGCGGAGCACCGCTTCCCCTGGCTGAATTGTTCGCCGTTGATAGGAGATACACGCTAATCATGCATAGGATAATAGCTTGACCAGTCATTGGTTTTTTTTTTATTTTTATCTTGCATCTTTAGGGAATCGAGTGGCGCTCGGCTCGTAGTGGAGGTGGTGCAGTTGGTAGCGCTACGCGGTCGAAAGTTCAAGGTTAGGGTGCTATTTCCGTGGACGATACTTCAAGCATACTCTGTAAAGAATCGCAGAAATGGCTCTAATATCAGCGCGAGCGAAGTTGATAGGCTGGTTGATGAAAAGCACCGTCACATACACATGTCTGTAGTTGCAAAATGATCACTGATAGAGTTAGGACAATCAGGGATTGGCAAGTGAATGTAGGTAATCGACCAAAAAAAAAAACTGGTGCATTGGGACTAAACGCGGGATCACTATCTGAGAAGTCCCCAGAGGCCACTGATCGCTAGGAATCTCATCGCCTCTTGCTTCTCAAGATTGGAAAGCCCATACACCGTCAAGAGAGCTACCGCGATTGCCAGAAGCCCAAACTGCGTTGAAAAACGGTACAGCAACATCGTCATTAGCGATCTTCTGTTCATTAATTTAACTATTATCCATGGGGCGGAAGTGGTGCAGTGACAAGTGGCGCGCTCACCACGCGAGCGGTCCGGGATCAAATCCTGGGTCGTGAGTCGCCCGGGCCAACCAAGCCTTCCATCCCTCCGGGGTCGGTTAATTGGTACCAGACTTGTCTGGGAGGATAAAAAACACTGACTTGAACATCGGCTGGCCCCCGCAAGTCATTGTATAGGCCACATCGCATTCAAACGCCACTGCGAATGTACAAATGGAAGTAGAATGCGTGCCGCATCCCAAAAAGGGATTGATCAACGGCAAATGCTTTATCCTTTTTATCCTTATCCCATCCTCTCCCCATGTGTCTTGTTACCTCCACACACCAATTTTTTTCCAATCAGTTAGGCTAGTATGAGCTTGTTAGCCGCTGTTACTCGTGTTTGTTGATATTTACTTTTATGCTGATAGTCAAAACTCAAGAACTCACCACTTCTGCCGTTGCGGGTTCTGCCAGATGCTCGCTGCACTACGTTCGCAATTTTCTTTCTTACAATCTGTAGGCTGGCGTTCCTCACTCTATATCGTCCCTTTTCCAGTTCAGAAGTAGGGTCAACAGGTGGCATAGGTTTATCCTACTGTCACTTGGGTCTGGTTTTTACGCCCGAGGTACGTATTTAGCTTAAAGAGGCAACTACTTGGCCCGCCTCGGAATAGCTTCGGTTAGTTGCGTTGACCAGCTGACCCTACATTCCCGTTCCTTTCGCAGGTTTTTTTTTTCTTGACTAGTCGCTGCAAGGTAAAGGCTTGCTGTTGAGGTTGCTGAACTATGGACGTCTTGATGTCTCTTCTACTATTACAGTCAGTCAAGTGTAGCTTCTGGCTGCCTAGTTTAATGGCATTCTCGCTCTATTGTCGTTATACGTCAGAAGGCAAAGATTGTCTCTAGCCCACCTCCTAAGTTCTTTCCTTACCTTTACATCCTCTCTTACTCTTACATGCTTCTTTTTACGTGCTGCTTCGGGTCAGTGCACGGGTACTTGGTGCACGGCTATATGGCACTACTTTGTTCTGTCTGATTCTAGGACTGTTGTTTTCGCAGATGGCGCACATTGAGTGTGACAAATAAACAAATAAATAAATAAGCAAAATTATCTAGCCACTAATTGGAAGGCAAGAAAGCATCTCCAGGATGTGTCAAGCATGTCTAACCTGTCAAAATATGTGTATCGTCGTACATCCGACCTCACATCAACTTCTCGTGTTCACGCGCTAGGACTCTCTTTCTTCTTGACCAGTTGTTCAGTGTTCAGGAATGAAGCTGTGAAAGACATTGGGCGCTATCGCAATATGCGTGGGCATTTAAAACCTCGTAAAGCGTGTCTTTGGTTTTGTTAAAAACAGAACTAGGCCTTAGGCGGGTTGGAAAGACTTCAAGGTGCGTTATTTTTATTTTACCAGGAGCTCTTGCCCCTCCCACACCTAGTCCTGGAGGATGCCCCCGTATATTGCGATAACGCCAGACATTGTAATGAAGTAAAAGCAAATACGACCGGTCCCCTTAACGACATTTATGGAACAGAGAGAGAGGAGAGAAAAATGAGAACAGCTGCACTTGAAGGAATCCTTTACGGAAAAATCGTGATTCTATCTCACCCATAAATCACTGGCTTGAACCCATCGTCCACGATAAGAACGAAAAGAACAAAAAAATTGCATTTGTTTTGGTAAAAAATTCGAAAAACCGAAGGACTGCTACGCGTTCAAATTTCCGCCGGACATCTGTCACAAATGCTGGCGGCGGGAACGCTTCCACTTGGTTCATGGAGTGCTCTCGCTAGAAACTCTTTCTGACCTACTCACTTTTGCCTTTCCCATCTCACACTTCTACTGTATCCATATTCTATCGACTGTTTTGTCTCTATTCTCCGAAATCAAGCGTTTTGTAACGGATTCTTTTATTGCGTCGCCAAATACGTAGCCAGGCTCCAACCTACCTGGGTTAGGTAGAGTGTACCAAACCACGTCTCCTATTGCACAGTACGCGCTGCACTCGTCCACTGTTGACAGCTTTCCACCTCTGCCATCTTGGTACCTTTTGCCGGGTACCCAGAAGGAATGCGCCTTGCGTCCACGTATCAGGCGACGCATCGGAAGGATCGGGTTGAAGCGTGTCCTAGCGACAGCAGTCCGTGACCAAGTGACAAGACTTCCCGCCGCCAGCATTTGTGACAGATGTCCGGCGGGAATTTGAACGCGTAGCAGTCCTTCCGTTTTTCGAATTGTTTACCAAAACAAATGCAATTTTTTTTTGTTCTTTTCGTTCTTATCGTGAACAATGGGTCTCAAGCCAGTGATTTATGGCGAGTTAGAATCATGGTTTTTCCGGGAAGGATTCTTTCAAAAATGGTCGCGATTAGAACATCAGAGAAAAACAGAGAAAGAAAAAGAGAAATTTCCTCGAGTAAGGTAGCAAGACCCCCAAATCACACGGGTGATGGTGCTGACTCAACGAAAATGCACGACATGGGAGTTAATGGTTTTCCTTGACCGCCGCTGCTACCGAAGCACGTGGCGTCCGCGGCCTCTCGCACGCACAGCCCCCGCATTTTCCCTCTCCCTATAGCGCTGTTTCTCCGTCGTAGCATGGCTTACCTTACAAGGATCGAAGACAAACAAAAGGACTTTCGTCAGTGACGGAATAGAAATTCTAACATATTCACAACGGCGCACTTTTCCCACTTTCGGTCGCGTAGGACGTGAATGTTTCATATAAACTTCAACTAAATTAGAGGAAATTGCTACAAAATGTGTATTATACTTCGGGTACTCAGTTTGTAATGTAACACACTCAATTTTCTCAATTTTTGTTTCAATTACAGAACAACAATTTATACAGCGACAATTTCTCTATGAAGAATATGCTAGTAATCGTTTCCTCAGCTACGTAATAAAAACAATAAGTCTAATTAGCGCAAACAATTCTTCAGGCAAAGAAATAGGCCAAAAAGCAAGGCTCCACATGAATGAATAAAAAAGATCTGGAAGAGTATCATCCACAGCACAAAGCTATTACTCATTTATACTGTATTCACAAATCCCATGCAGTTTTGATTCGCCGCATTTCTTCCTTTCTCTTGCGTTCCTTTTCTAGCATTTTCTCTTGAACTGCGATTATTTTATCGCACATCACATCGAGTTCGATTTTGCCATCATTGTTCTCTGCATTCAGGGACACCAGCATTTGACGCTGTAAAAAAGCTATGTGGATCATTCGCCGAATTATTAGCATAAAACCTAAAGATCTACAATAGAAATAGGCTCAAATAAAAAATTGAAAGACCGAATAATTTTAAGGGTTTCAAACTACATTTCTGAGATTCGATCCCTTTAACTTTTTACCAAAATTTCACCGTCCTTCTTGGTATTGCCCTAATGGCTCCGGCATGGCAAAGTATGCTAAACAATATCGTTATGATTCCAACAAACCTGGGTCAATTTATGATTTTGTTGGCCGTGATGTATGTCATAAGCACACGAAGTGCGCTGCACAAAACGCGCCTGTGCAATCAGGGCTGGGGATTTCTGAGGAAATTTATGACTCAAACACAAAGGCTGTATTAGATTTCGTTCTTGATAAAACACTTCGAAAAGCAATTCTTCAGGTAACGGCTAATTTGAGGACTGGGCATCTTTCTTCCTGGCAGAGATAATTTGGCCAATGCCACTGCGGGTCGTGACAACACACAGGCTTTGTACGTAATAGATTATGTACCACTGTTACTGCAACCTGCACCTGTTACTCGGGCGTAACAGGCAGGTTGATGTCCCATCCAATGTGATGTGCTTTAGCACTTTGAGGACTTCCAGTAAATATCTTAACTTTTGAGCTCAGCATAACATATTGACATCAATCCGAACTTTCTTTTCACATTAGACATTTTTTCGTTCACATCACACCAACAAAGTGAATGCCTGGGTCCAGTCTTACGAAGATTCAGGGCTGGGTCGAAGCTCCTTTCGTCCATCGTCACTTCATTTGTTTGCAGAAGGACCACAAAAACAAGTCTAGTTATTCGAGTAACCATATTGTTTCTCTTTTTACCCGAAGTTCCATGTATTATTGAATAAAAGAGACATCATGAAATTCCAAAAATTTTCTCAAACTTACACTGATGGCAACTTCCTTCTACTGCTTGCAATGCTTTAGAGATTCCAGTCATAACGCTTGTTTTTATCAAAATTCAAAGATACCAATCACAATCGGCCTTTTGGATGATGAAACCCCTGATGGCCGGAGCCTGCTGCATGAAAAAGGGTCTCGTCCCGTACACATAAACGAGGAAAATGCGCTCGTCGTGATGGGTCAATCATACACATCAATCATAAGGTGAAGAGCATGCTCATGACAACTTATAATTTAGTTAGGTGTTTAAAAATTCAGAGATGGAACATCAAAAATATGCGTATTTCTCTCACAAGAAATGGTCACTTGGTCAGTCCGGCCATTTGCAATGAGATGTAGTCCGCTGGACGCGTCTTGCGACGCTGAGCTCAAATCCGTTTTCGGTATCTGCGGAACGATTCTCTGAAAGAAGTTACGAGGGATTCTTCTCACTGTGGCTTTCTCACTGTGGCCCTCTACATCCCCCGAGCCCCCATGATCAGTACAAGATCATCCCGAGAGCATTACTGTCGATTGATCGGGTCGAGTAATGAATAGCGCTCGCGCTCTTGATTCGTATGAGTGTGTTCCCGTGTTCGAATCCATGGGATCGCGATTATTTGCATTGTTCATGGCTGCACATACGAGTCCAGAAAGCTTATATTCGGTTGTTTTGTTGATTTGCATCCCCAGTTGGTGATGGCCTCTGGTGTAACGTCTCAACTTTCGATTCATTCTGAGAACATCAGATTCCCTCAGATCAGAAATATTGAGTGTTGGTAGATAGGTCCACTGCAAATAAAGACTTATGCCATTTTGCAGGCGTGATGGCAACGTTCATCTCGCAGGGAGCCTACTCATAGATTACGCCCTCAGAAGGGGCAAGCGAGTGTTGAGGAAAATTTTGAAGACGACCCTCTCCTAGTGGCCGGAGTCCATGAAACATGGAAAAGGCAGACTCTGGAATTTCCTTCTCGTGCTTCTTCTTTGATTTATTTTACTATGATGATTTTTCACACATAGAACAAAAGAAACAGGCTCATAAATATACGAAATTTTAATGACTTGTGATTGTCCCACAAATTGATCGAAACAAAACAGCTCTTCACAGAGTACACAGCGAAGAGAGACGGAGGGGTGTAGAGGGTGCCACAGTGAGAAAGCCACAGTGAGAAGAATCCCTCGTAACTTCTTTCAGAGAATCGTTCCGCAGATAACCGAAAACGGATTTGAGCTCAGCGTCGCAAGACGCGTGCATCGGACTACACCTCATTACAAATGGCCGGACTGACCAATTGACCATACCCCGTCACCAGTATTCCAGCACCGAAACCGCCATAGCAACATACCAACTCCTGTTCTGTTGCTTCTGGAATCCAGAACCGATCGTTGGCTTTTGCCCAGTTGGTGATGGCTTCTGGTGCAGCGTCTTGACCTTCGATTCGTTCTGAGAACATCAGATTCCCAATATTGAGTGTTGGTAGATAGGTTCCCCTGCAAATAAAGACCTATGCCATTTTGCAGGCGTGATGGCAACATTATTTGGCAACGTTATTTTCACAGGGAGCCTACTCATAGTACGCCCTCAGAAGGGTCAAGCGAGGCGTCGAGGAAAATTTTGGAAATACGACCCCCTCTCCCAGAGGCCGAAGTCCATGAAACGACCCTCTTCAAAAGCCAAACTATGAAAAGATTGTTCAATCCCCGCGAAACTTTTCCTAAAAAAAGTCCTCCTACCCCACTACCATAAATATGGTCCAAAGTAGAAAAAGTCAAGAAGAAATCATTGAGAATAATCCTACCAATGATTGGAGCGAAAAACGACTAGTTTACCGCGCATTTCAGGAGCGATTTTTTAACAAAATGGGAGACCTTTTTTTCTAACAAGTGTGAAATCGCTTAGCGAATTTCAACGTTTGCGATTATATTATGTCCATGTATTTGACGCTGAAGGCTGCTCTTGTTGAACAAAGGATCGATCCCTATAATTCCACACGGACCCTTCCAAGATGCTCTTGGTTTTACTGAATTGAGATCCTTTCACCAGAGAGCGTAGTTGAAGCGCACGCAAGTAACTGGGCCCTTTGGTGGACGCGCCGTGTGCTTCACATTCCTTCAGATTCGTGGACTCACTTGAAAGATAAAATATCCGTCGGAAAACGTGCGAATTTCGGATTCTTTAACCTTGTCGTAATAAATCACTGAAGTAGTAAGAATTACTACGCGGACACCTCTGAATCACGAAAATTTTATGTGGGCGGAATAACATTGTTATTGGAAATCCTCTGGCCTGGCATCGATTCGATCCTTGATGTTTGTCCTCCGACGATGATCCTACTGTATCAATCGGCCCGATCTCTTCCCCAGCGGGCCAATACGACCCCCCCCCCCTGTGACATGTCGAGGATTCCTCAACGCACGCTTGACCTTAGCCTCAGGTTTTTCTCAGGTCATATATGCAAGTGCGATCGGAATGTGCCCGAGGCTTTGAGAAGAGTGAGAATCTTGATCCTTACTGGAAAATTCTTGCATTTTTTCCTAACATGAATATGTCAGCTTGTGATCACTAGAGACAACATACAAAGTTTCACGCATGAAGATTCGTTTCCGAAGAGAAACAAACTTACGAAAACCACACTCTGTGGACGGTCGAGAGGTAAAGCGAGCGGAAACAAGGGAACGTATGAAAAAAGTGTAACAGGCGACACATTGAAACAATCTCGTGAAAGCGTTTGATTTCGGAGACTAGATAAAGCGATTGGTAGAATAGAATGTGAAAAAGAAAAATGGTTTTGCCACAGGTGGACAAAGCCAAAAAGAGTTCCTAGTGAAAGGCACTCCGAGAACCAAGTGGAATGTTCCATCGCCAACATTTGTGACAGATGTACGGCGGGAATTGAACACATGACAGTCCTTCGAGTTTTTGAATTATTTACGAAGTCCTTTCGTCTCAGTCAACCAGCTGAAATCGCGCACGAACTCAGATCGACTAGAATGCTTTCAAAAAGCTTGAGTAAATTTTTTGCAACCTGGCCGAACTCCTCGCAAAAAAAATTACTTGCGAGGCTAAACGACTCCACAAAGGAGGTGAATATGAAGGAACCATGATGGGTCAAAAAGATATGTGAAATGCGCAAAAACGAATGAGCCCGCCAGATAACGATGGATTCCATACGACTACGTGAACCGGAGGAGACAAGGACATCCCTACACTCGCTGGAGCGATGCTCTGACGAAGAAGATAGTACAGAACTAGTGGGGTATGAAAAATGAAAAATCCAGACGAGCCATGATACGGCATTCGAATATGAACTGACCCGTGGTAAAACTCATAAATTCATGAAGGCAATCATATCTTTCATCTCGCGAGATAAAGTAATGACTTGCCCGTGGACGATTCCTTTGAACCTCGCAGGTTGAAATGTTTACATAAAGGCGCAGGTGCATTTTTCAACGATGCTGGTAAAAAGTTAAGGAAGTGGGTCATAATTCCTGCTACACACTTTGACAAAACTTCCAATTTACTTTTGAGATGTGAATATTCTACGAATGGTAGTTCTTGGAAGAATTTCAACGAATGACGGGAAACTCCCTCACGACAAACATGAATCACACATTAAAGTGTGTAAGGTGAAAGTCTGAGTGACAGAAGGCGAAAGTGGTTCAAACTTTTAACTGCTTTCAGCACCTCTGCTTTAGTTTAGGCAAAATTCCACTTCAGGACTAAGTAATTGATATTTCTTATCAGCGAAGTTCAGTAGGTTGGCGCGACCATTTGAATTGAGGTATACACCATCATTACATTCGTCTTGGGACACTGAGCTCAGAACTGTTTCTCACATCCGCTAGTGATCTTCTGATCGGGTAGTGGTTCAGGCTCACGAGATTGTTGGATGTATTCCTTGTGAAATTTGCGCTTTTTTTTCTCGGCACTGAAACCAGAAGGGCTTTTGACGCCATTATTGCACCAATGTTCGCCTACATGTGCCAGTAAAACGAATTTATATGCAGATAAACGCCCGTAAAATGAATTTATATGCAGATATGCACCCTGGATAGAGATAGTTGCAGAAAAGAGCGGGTGAAAAACCTTTACAGCTCTGTCAAGGAATCTTAGTTGTTAGATGAGATGGAAAGCTGTAGGTCTAGAGTCGATTGCAATGATGTACACCTCATTGCAAGAAGCTGCCATTTGTTTATCTTATCCTGGTTAATGAAAGTACTGTTTAGTAATACTTTTAGGAAATAAACAGCTCAAATCGAAAACTGACGCATATTTCATGACCGTGCCAATCGTTTGTCCACACTTACAGTGTACTTCGGCAAGGATTTGAGTGACTTCGTCAACAAACTTCACCTAAAACCTGATTGATAGATGAATCACTAACTTGGATAGTAACAATTCTTCTGGAGCTATACTAAATCATTTCTCGGTGACCTTGTTCGACATCTCCCTTGTTTTGATATGCATTCGGCTCCAAATAGTGGGATCGACGCAAACATAACTAGAGCCATTGATCGTGCGTACGTCAGTACTATTACAGATATCGGTGCTGTCGATTTTGCAGCGAATTGTGAACCTAAAGAAGTGAGAATGGAATCAATAAATGAATTTCGGGATGCAGGGGTCCTTCGCCTCGACGATCTTTGTGAACCAAAGAGAGAGAGTGCATGGTTTCCAGGGGGAAGATTATCGAAGAAAAGATCGAATGGGAGCCGAGAGAGAGAGCGAGTGCAATGGTCCCAGGAAGATTTATCGAAGAAAAGATCCGATGGAGCATAAACAATTCAGCCAGAAGAAGCGGTGACCCGTGCGCTCCTAAGACTTACCATCACTTCATGCGACGTCCGTTTGGGATGTTCCCATATGATTCCCTTAATTTTCCCAGTTATTCCGTTTTCAACATTTTCACAGTCCCCCACTGCTTGCAGTGCAATTTGGGTTAGTAGCTTTACAAAGATAAAAGTGACTGCTTGAACAGATCGATTTCCGATCTATTTTGGCGTTTTTCGTTGTTTCATGAGGTTTCGTTTGAAACACAAAAAAACTCCATACTAACACGCCTGATGACAAATGGCCCACACTCGACCCGGAGCGATATCACTAAATAAAGAAGTGTCATCAGGTTAGAGTACAGTCCAACTCCGTCTAAGATGGGTCCAGATTTAGAAGAAAAAAACATGCCTAAATCCCAAGAACCGCAGGCTTTCTCGGAAGTGCAGAAGAAAAATAAAATCGAAAAAAGTCAAAGGTTTCTGACGTGTGCCGCGACAAAGTACATTTGAAGACCGAGTAGAATCCTTCGGAAACTCTATGAATGATCAATCAAAGAAGACCCACCAGGATTTCGGGAGATTCTAAAGAACTGGAGCAAAGTTAATCAAAATCAATAGGTATTCCTAGATCAGCAATTTATCTGTGTGGATTAGCGCATTGGGACGTGGGAGCAAAAACTGAAAAAAAACGGTATCCAATGAAGAGCTTCGAAGAAAACTTATCAGCCGAACCTCCAATAATTACTAGATTCACCAGCTGGGATTGTACTGGCTTACAGAGTCAATGCGATAATCTGATGCCGGACCCAACTACGCGTCGGAAGAAGACCATCAGCGGAATCCTTCGATGAATGGAGCGGATCATCCGATGCGGTCTCTATTGAAGTTGGAGAACTACCACCTTCGTGAAATCTGTTTCGTTAAATAAAAGTTTGATCGTAAAAAAAATTGTTAAAATAGCTGCTCTCCGAAAAAAGGGAAGAAACTCTGAAGAATATCACGTGGACAAGGCAGTCAGTCTATGTAATTCATTTGAGTGTAGTGACCAAGTTCATGAGCATTCATACTAAAGAACTGTCTGCGATTACTTGTTAGTAAGTAGTTTGAGTTTCTATAGTTTGAATTCTGTTTCGACTTTTCCTGTTCGAACTGGCATACGAATGTGGTTCGCTAGGATAGAAAGCGTATTTTTCACTGCGGGAACTCTAGGTCCATTCATGACCAGGGTGAACCTGAGGTTTCTGCAGCGGAAAACGTTTCGAGCTGCGAAACGCGAAAGTCGCATTTCTGTCTAGCGAAGCACACCCGTGACTACAGTTATACTTTGCCTCCGAGAACAAGGTGCACGTCGAGTGCAGACCACACACCACAAGTGACGACGGCCTCCAAGTAAATCTGGTTACTAGTGGTTCATAGTGATAGCTGATAGTTGGTAAATGATAGTTGTAATTAGTGACAACTGATAGAATACAACTGCAACAGGCTAATCATTTCATTGGCAGAAAACATTTACATTTTGTGAAGGCCGTCGTCACTTGTGGTGTATGGTCTGCACTCGACGGTCACCTGATTTTCAGATATAGAGGTTGTCTTATCCTCATATTTAAGCTCTGTATCGGGAGTAGATCTCTTTGCAAAAAGCAACTCAAATGTGCGACGTTTCGGGGGCAGCTGAATGAACTCTTTCAGAGTAGTAGAAGAGAAGAAAGCATTCGACAGGAAGAGAAAAAGATTTGAAGGGTCACTCTACAACAATGAACTAAAAATCCTATCCATTTTGGATGAATATCGGATTTCGGATCAAGCCAAAGAAATAATGTGGTGGTACCATAAAAGTGCTTACATTTTGTCCTTCAAAGCCTCTCGTTCTTTCATCCGTAGCTCTACAAAAACCCGACGTTCCTTCGCTTGTCTTTCCATCACATCCAGTACCTAAGCATTCATCACATAATCCAACCAACTATCAGGTTGTTCAGAAAATTCCTGCGGTTTGCTATGTTAACTTTGATAAAAAAAAACGGCTCAAGCAAAACCTTTTCAAGTGGAAAAGTACTACTGCGTCGATTCCCTTTTTCCAAAAGAATTGATTTATTTCTACAGGCTACCTAGTCATGGAGTACTACGGGGCATGGGCCGTCAAATCCGGCTTCAGCATTAGAGTGATTGTTGAATTGAAGTATATCTCTTCAAGAGATGCAAACCACAACAAGAGGATTAATCAATCCTCTTAACAGCGGTGAGGAAGGAAATAACTTTAGTATGGCAGAATAAGTTTGTAAATAATGGCAAGGGACAAGGAACCTGTATTTTAAGGGGCAGGTGATCATATACCGTGTTTCACGACTGGAAACTTCATCTAATCCTACATTCCCCAATGCTAGAACCCTGAATTCTAGCCACGGCCGACGTCGCATCGCGGGCTGCGGCGGCTGGCGCGGCGACCTAGCCACCTCCACGATTGAATCGTCACGCATTCGATAAGAAGCCCTGGATCTTGTAACTACTGGGGCCTAGTGCGAGGCAGCACTAATTAGGTGCTAAAATTTCCAGTCGTACCCCCTGATAACCCTCCTAACACGATCGCGACAATGTCACCCAATGCCGGATGACACCACGAAGGAGTCCTCGCTCGTATTTCTAATTTCTAAACATATTAAACAGGAATACATTGACTATACATGCTGGCCATGTGCACAAGTTCTCCAGTGAATGTTTCACCGTAGCGATGCTTGACAGTAGCCTTCAGAGGTTGAAACTATCATTTTCGGTGAATAGAGCCGATTTAATTTGTAGTTAGCTAGCTGGCTACTGGCTCAACCTCAACCTCATGTCTGGATTGTCTCGCCAAAGAGCGGAAAACTATTGAGAATTATACGTAATTTCTCTATGGCTGAACTAGAAGGTTTTTGTTTGATTTGAGGAAAATTCAGCGAGCAATTGAAATTCGGACGGATTCCTTACTTAATTACAAATCCGCTGGAATATCCGTTTTAGAAGTGCATTTCAGCATTGGGATGAATTTTTAGGAAGGACGGGAAATTCCTTGGTCGCCATCGTGTTAACATGGCCCCATCGTGCAACTGCACACTTCTCAAAATATCTGATCAGAGCATCCTTCCCTCCCCATCCCGTTATCACTGCGTTG
>MU871168.1:0-15304 GCA_036418205.1 Ostertagia ostertagi
ACTTCAATAAATCTCATTGAGGAGGAGATTCCTTTTTTATTTTTATTTCCCCTTCCTTCTCCTCTCTCTCTCTCACTTCGTCTCAGGTAGTAGAGCTATACACACCGAAATTCTGTGTGTGTGATCGATTAGTGGCCTAGAGTCAACGAGTAGGCACTGGGGCAACTTTAGCTATCCATTCATGAAAACTCGTTGAAACCCCGCCCCCCGTCTCCATACCTAGGTAGAATGCGGCTGGAAGAGAGGGGTGAATTTGTTTGTGGCGTAACCGAGCATTTCTCTCGCTTTCTTTTTCATTTTTAGATTAATGCCCGTCCTCGACTTCATAATTGAACGCCCTTACCCACTCATTTCATCCCGAATCTTGCCTTTAACGCAAGTGCGTTACCAATTGAAGGAATCCTTCACGAAAAAAAATGATTCTATTTCAGCCATAAATCACTGGCTTGAGACTCATTATCCACGATAAGAAAAAGAACAAAAATTGCATTTGTTTTGGTAAAAAATTCGAAAACCGAAAGGGCTGCTACGCGTTCAAAGTACCGCCGGATCTGTCACAAATGCTGGCGACGGGAATGCTTCCACTTGGTTCTTGGAGTGCCTTCACTAGAAACTCTTTCTGGCTTATTGCATTCACATCTTACACTTCTACTCCATCCTATTCTATCGATCGATTTGTCTCTACTCTCCAAAATCGCGCGCTTTAACCCGATTCTTTCATTGCGTCGCCTGATACGTAGCCCCAAGGCGGACTTCTTTCCATGCCCCGCCTTTGGCTCCGCCCGAATTACCTTCGATTGTCCATAGAGTGTAGTTTTTGTACGTTTGTTTCTCTTCGGAAACCGAATCTTCATGCGTGAAACTTTGTGTGCTGTTTCCAGTGATCACAACTGACACATTCATGTCAGAAAGAATGCAAGAATTTTCCGCGAAGATTCCTTTAATCGATCCGAAGGGTGGTAGGTTTGTTGGACTATGCGGCCTAGAGCCGCATTGACCACTCACTCTTCTACTCTCTTCCACACATGAATAAGAAGCCAATGTGACCGCCTGCAGAGTAAGGGGGAGGCAAGAAACAGTCACCTTGCCAATGGCCCACATCACGAAATTTTTCGCTGCGAGGGTTTTCGTTTCTGTTTTGTTTATGGAAGTTTCAGGGCAATATATTTCAGGGGATGTCTCCCAAGCAGAAGTAGGCCCTTCCTTACTGGCCTCACCTGCCTCAGAATGTGACGTCATCTACGATCACCGTTAGCACTCAACGAGGCCTTCACTAATCACTCCAGTCTGAAGCTGCTGCACAACTACTTCAACGAGGTTACATGGTGAATAGCTTCCTAGAAGGAGTCGCCGGCGTGGAATCCTGCTATGATGAAGTTTTTCGATATTCTGCAGCAGGGTGAATATCGCTTGAGGATTCCTCAACGGCACGTCGAGGATTTTCGCCTGATCAGTTACGTTCTCGCGCGCGGACATTCACACTCGCCATGCGCGAGCCGTCTGTGCTCTCCGCGCGTACGTTCACTCTCGGCACTACTCTCGCACAGTACAGAGCCATGGTCGAGGAATTCCTCGACCGTTATTCACCCTGGTAGAAGCGCTCTGGCGTCTATAAGAGTGTGGTTATTCCACTCCAGAAATAAAAAATGGTGCGAGTGTACCACAAGTGAGGAAAAAGTGAAGTAGAAGTGCCGAAAACGCGGAAAGGGGATCTTTTCTTCCTACGCAGCAGGGATTCATAGCAGGCGTGTGAGACTGTGAACTGCTTGGATTTGGATCACACGATTACTACAGGCACTCGGCATCAAGAATGGTAAACACGTAACGCCTCTGTCTTGTGAAGCAGCTGAACAACACATTGTATTTCTTTGCGAGTGCGTCTATGCTGCCCATGGCGGACAGTCATGCTCCTGGTTTCATTGCAGGAGAGGGTTCAAAAGCCGTTCCTGTGCTGTGTTCAAATAGCTCCATGATCTGCGGTATTTCGAGGCAAACCACTTAATCAAGTTAGTTGCGTCGCGGGTATCTTCATTTGCGAATTGCAAAAGAAAAATATGAAAGTTACTCGCCGTTGATGGTTTAACGGTGACGGGCTACTCAGGAGTAAACCTAAGAGTTCGACCATCATTACGAAATCGTTTTTCCATTCCACGCAATGGTTCACGTAACACGAAACAAGAACACATTCCGGGCAATTTTCCGTTATTTCCCATCCCCAACCACTTTTGTATCAGACGGTGTGAAAGTGACAGCACCTCCTTCATTGATTTTCAAAAAAACGAACTGCGTTGGAGACCAAAGGCGAACATGGGAGAATATCAGACAGAACGGAAACATTCAATGATTATATGAGAGGAGAAGGGTTTATGCAGGAATTACTATTTTTCATAGTGAATTGGAGGGATAAGTTTCAGTGGTCAAGACTGAATAGTAGTTACTGGATTTGCTCGGAAGCGCTCATTTGCTCTTTTCGTGAAAGCAGATCAAATAGTTGCATAATTCTCTGAGAAGCGCCATGCACCGACTTGAGTGTTTCAACTAGGGTGGGTGTGGTGAGAGCACGCAAACTGGATCCACTCTAACATAAGCTGCTTACCTATGAGACGCGCTGACTAGAACCACTTTGTCGAGTTCCTCTTAACAATCGCTTCAAAAGATGCTTACGCTTCTGTTCTTGCATTAAACAACCCAAATTGAAATGCCACGAATTAGTACTCTATCCTAGCTTTCACTTGAAATTCTGTTTCAGTTCTACCAAGCTAACAAGATCGCAGAGCTCCACAGCTTCGTATGTAATACTTTCTACGTATGGTATGGGAGCGAAACTCCCCAAAGTTTCATGTGGCGATGTTACGGGATTTGCGCACTTCCTCAGGTTCACAAACATTAGATCGGTCAAAAAGCATCCGTCTTAAGCGCCAAGTTGGAAGGGACCAAAATCTGCTAAAGCACAACCTTTTGATTCAGTAAAGAAACATTATATCAATATGCCAATCATATAGATTTTCCACCCCAGTTCGTAAACCTTGCATTCACTTTCGTAAACGTTGCAATCAATTTCGTCATTCTAACTCCAACTTCGTCATTCTTGCAATCAATTTCGAAGCGTTGCAACAAATTTCGTAAACGTTGCAACCAATTTCGTCAACAAAATGACTGGAATGTATCAAAAGAAGACATGCTGCATTGTCCTGCCGGCAGGGTCAACCCTGCGTTGCGCAAATTCCAAAATTTTTACGACCCCCTTCCTTTTCGGAGGGTATCGGTACGACCCCCCATATTAACTATCATGTCTTTCACATAATTTAATGCTCATCAATGATCAATGGGCAGTCACCAACATGGAGAAGTGGTGGACCGTGGTCAATCCGCGCGCTTTGTCTCGCTCAGAGGAGGAATCGAGGCAAATGAAGTTTTATTCATTAAATAGAAGGAATTTCCAAATTTTTGCGTAAACCAATACATCATTTTAATCGTAAAGATTTCTACTTTCAGAAACCCACCAGGATTTTTTCGATCTCTCAACTTTCCTTACCTTATAATCTGAAAAACTAAACCTTGTAGCAATTACATTGCAATCCAAACCCCTCCATTCAGAAGGTTATATTTTCTTTCAGAAGACCGCATACGAGTTTTTTCGATGTTTTCATTTTCTGCTGCGCTATACCCTATTACCTATCTGCACCATGATACCACTTCTGTTACTGACCCCCAAGAGTACGACCCCCATGGACCAGCCCAACAGGTACGACCCCCCTGTCGAGGATTTCCTCGACCGATATTCACCCTGCTCCCATCACTAGCAAGCTACCGCTGTTCTGACCATCTTCATCCCGACACTTACGATCCCTCCTTCCCACTGCATGTAGTACGATTTACCCTCCCCTCCCCGTAGGGGAATCCTCAATACCCGTTCGACCTTCTCCTTAATGCGATCTAATATTAAGAGGGGCAATGGCGCAGGAAATAGCGATTAGCGTCAACGACAAAAACGAATATCATATTTGTACCCTATACACAAGTTCAAGCGAATTCGTTGGGGATCGATCATGGCACCACGTTAAAAATTGATGTAATTTTCGTAATCAGGGCCCAAAATAACACCTAAACACAAGTTTGGAGCAAATTCGGTGGAAATCAGTATTGGCGTGAAATGGCGTCAATTTGCGCCAAGCTTCCAAAGAGAATGTCATTTTTTCGTGATCATGTCGATGACCCCCGTAGGAGGTGTTTCAGTTAAAAAAGCTTCGACCCATCCCCCCCCTCCCTTGGGGTTCAGTAGTGCAATAGTGGTCGTAATTGATTGCAACATTTACGAAATTGCTTGCAAGAGTGACGAATTGGTGTTTGGAATGTCGAAATTGGTTGCAAAGTTTGCGAAATTGATAGCACGTTTATTGCCCTCCCAACCGTTTGTGAGGCCACCTAAGCGCAGCTTCAAAACTCGACATCGTTGGTGTACAACTCTCTTATCGCTCCTCCCACCTATGCACGCGCGCGACTTAACACATACTGGTGGTCGAGTGTACTTAACTGGCGTTTATGTGTATAGCTTGCTTGGTACATCTTATAATGTCATCTAAGGGTAACAGAGACAAGTCCCCACTAATGTCTTTATTCGTCGTACATCACAGAACAAATTCACCTTGTATCACCTGTCGTCCCGTTGATCGTCGATTTGCTCGAGCGGGCGCCAGCAACGTCTCCATTCGTCCCTGTCGCGTGCTAGAGTGGTCCAGTGGATCCTCCTCGCTCGAGGGACACGAAGTCTTCATTCCTTTCGTTCAGAGCTTTCGTGAAGAAGTCTGACCATCGGGCCGGCGGTCGTCCAGGTGTTCGTTTGACGTCCCGAGGGATCCAGTCGGTAACCGCTCTGGTCCAACGGTCATCGCAAAATCGCATGACGTGTCCGGCCCACCTTATCTTCGATTCCTTGGCGAAAACGGCAGCGTCCCTGATCTTCGATCGTTGGCGTAGTTCGGAACTCCGGATTCCCCTCTGCACTTGCGTGTATAGGGTTACTCCTAGCATCGTCCTCTCGACAGCGCGTTGGATAACGCTGACCGCATGCTCGTCCTGCCTGCGCAGAGTCCAAGTCTCTGAGGCGTAGGTTAGGGCAGGAAGGACAGCGGAATCGAAGAGGTGGGCAATGTTCTTCGTCTTCTTCACTACTCCCTCGATGTTCTTAAACGCTCTTCATGCTGCTCGTTTGCTCCTGCTCAGACGTAGTTGGAGTAGTCGGAGATGTTCGTTCCGTTGAGCGTGAATGGGGCATCAGGAACCAATCCGTTTCTCATAAACATCGTCTTCGTTAGGTTCAGCTGTAGACCGACCTTACCACAGGCGCAGTCGAAATCAGCCAGCATTCGCTCCGCTTGCTCGATGTTCGGCGTTATAAGAACGATGTCGTCAGCAAAACGAAGGTGGTGTAGTTGCCGGCCGTCGACCTTCACTCCCATGTCTTCCCATTCCAGTTGACGCATGACGTTCTCGAGAGCGGCGCTGAAGAGTTTGGGCGAGATGGTGTCGCCCTGTCGAACCCCTCTCTTGACGTCGATGATGACCTCCTTGTAGAATGGTGAGATTCTGGTCGTAAAGTTGCTGTAGAGCTCACGAAGAATCTTGATGTACTGAGTAGGGACGCCCTGGTTGCCCAAGGCTTCGATGACCGCTTCTGTCTCCACAGAGTCGAAGGCCTTCTTCAAGTCGATGAACGTGAGACAAAGCGGCATCTTGTACTCTCGTGAAACTTCAATGAGTCTTGTAACCGTGTGGATATGGTCGATCGTGCTGAACCCTCTTCGAAACCCTGCTTGCTCGCATGGCTGTCCTTCATCCAGTATTCTGCCGATCCTGTTGAGGATGACATGAGTAAAAATTCATAGATTAATAGCCAATGTCGTCCAGGTCTCCCTCCTTGTACAGCAACATAGTCCTAACACGGTCCTGCTGGTTTTCCACGGAGTGGGTACCTTGCATTCCGACAGGTAGCGCGTGAAGAGTCGATCAGAGTTTTGATGATAACTAGCGGTGCCTTCTTCACAACTATGTTAATGAACTTTTATAAGAAAAGAAGCTTACTTCCCAAAAGAGCCACGTTTGCATTTGAAACGCAGTTCTCTCGGCTTGTTTTTTAATACGTACGCGGCAGTTACTAGAGCCGTTATTTGTGGCCACCCTACAGGGGCAAGGATATTATGCCCCTGTTGCATCAGCGATTTTTTGGCCGCAAGAATTGCTGCCGTTGACCGAAGTTCTACACCATATGTTCCTCGAACATCCCACTTTAAGCAGTGAGCCCTCCTTTATTCCTCTCAACGCTTGAGAATATGAGTTGTTCACAATCGCCATCGAGCCCAAGGAGGCCTACCATAATGCTTTAACCTGAAGCTGTTACATAATTTCTTGAACCTACCGCTGGACAGTTTTTCAAACAAATTACCATTGATTTTTTCTCATGTTTCAATGCTGCAAGGAGGTTGCTTCGAATTTAGAGAATAATAATACTCGTGGAACCAGGTGAGAAAAGACTTGAACTTTTGGCTCTTTTCCATGGAACACTTCAATAGCAGCCTTCAAATTAAAAGATGCAAAAGAACGCTCTGAAACGCTTGGTTCGTGGTGCTTCTGGACTTTTCTGACTTTGAATGCTATGTAATCTGTGATGAGTGGTATACAATTGTACCGTCCTGTGCATTATGCTCCAACCAGCTTTTTCAAAATATGACGTGTGTTTTGCACAATATCCACTTCGCCCTGGAGACCATCCGCGCTCACCCTGTGCAAACCTAGCCTAGAGCAGGGTGAAGATCATGTCCAGTACGTGGTCGCAGAAGGACGACCCTCCCCCCGAAATCGAGATCCTGGCATGACCCCAAAACAGAGCAAATTAACCCTTTCGGACCTGAATTTTTCCCCGTGGAGAAATTTTTCTTCTAGCTATTGTTTATTACTTGTGAGCATATAGGTATCATTATGGCGAAATTTGGAAGCTATTCGATCACAAACAAAGAAACTAGAAGCTTTGAAAATTGGCCCACCTTCTTAGTTTTTAAGCTTATGTCGAAACAATTCGAAATTTCATAGTTATGCCGAAAAAGTTTATAATCTTGCATAACATTATAACCCATAATTTTGATTTAGGAATGGATCTACTTCAAGTATTTTAAGAAAAAGTCACACTTACTTGGCCGGTTGCGGGGGTCAGCGCCCATTCATTGTTGCACTTGTACACAAATACTTGTAATACTAACAGCAACACACAATGAAATGGCAGGTTTAGCTCATAATTAGGAAGGGGAAGGTTGACTGAAGCAACCTCTAGCAGGATTAGAAAAACCATGCTGTTTCAGCGGCAATGCAAGCGTTTGAATTTGGTGGTGGCAATTGCCACCGCCAGGGCCGAAAGGGTTAATTCAATCTTAATCAAAAAAATCCTGCAAAATAATGTTATGGACGCCTCATCTTGTCATCTATGCACTGTCTTTCATCGCTGCACACTTTTGTGTATTTACTGAAATATCGACTCGAGGAAAGAGGCATTAACTTTGTGTGACCTCAAAGTCAGGTTCGTTCAGAAATGCACAGAAATCCTGAAGGCACGGGGTTGCGATTTAATCTTAATTCCTGCTTGAGTATATCGAAACAGCCGAGTGTATCAATCAACGGCCGATTCAACGGCAGCTGCGGCGCGATTGTCACTGGGTCAGATTGATAAACTACCTCCCTCCACCCCTATGGCCATTGTGAACGTGCGAAACACATCTGTTACGGAACCTTCGGCTGACAAGTCTGTACCTGTGCTCCAGATTGTGACGATAGTTTGTGCGAGAGAGTTCCGTAAAAACTTCCTAATCCTACAACACCATCAACGCTCTACAGGTTTTATGCGTACTGCCTCGTGCTTGTCTCACCAGCAGAAAACAGGTCTTTTCAAGTCGCTCCATATCTTTTTAGTGAAACATCCTCTTTAGTTTGACTGTGTTGCTGTCACAACATCAGCGCACCCCATGCTCCATTCGAATCTGCGCGCGCGGACGTGAACTGGATTACGGTAACCCCAGCCTAGTGCTGAAGTTACATTCTTGTGCACCGTTTACCTTTCGGCGCACAACAACGACGATTGCCTAAGTATCCCTACTATATATAATGCGCTAAGTCTGTCTGTCTGTCCGTCTGTCACGAAATTCGGTATCAAGCGAACAACAACCTACAGGGTCCAGGTCAAGTTTGGGATGGGTATACCATATCCCTAGAAGTAAAAAACACACATGGGCGTGGCGTGCCCGAAATGAGTGGTACTGAGGACCATGATTTCAAATTCAGTCACAAAACAGCCTCGAGACCGGGACAAAAGTGGGTATAGGTGTGCGTTGGTAAGCCAGATTGAATTGGGGAGACCCACCCTCGGTGGGCGGGGCGTTCTCTAAAAAAGGTGCTCAATGAAAATATTCATAACTCGGTTAGGAGAAGCCTACAGAGCAGAAAAGAAATTAGTGTAGGGGAGCAATGTCTAAGGTATTTCCAGCATACATGATGTGAACGGAGGCCCGCCCACAATGGGCGGAGCGTGTCGTGAAGCGGACAGCGTTTTCTACAAGAGCTCATAAATCGGCTCCGAGATGACTTAGAGACCGGAAAACAGTGGATAGAGGTCAGGAGAGGAGGAGAAGCTAAATGTCAAGGCACCAAAGTGGGCGGAGTTTGCAACCAGGCTTATAACTCGGTTCCTAAAAGTCCCGGGGACCGGGAAAAAAGTGGATAAGGGTTGGAAGAGGGAGGGGGTCAATTGCTATTGGTGGGCGAGGCATGCACCAAAGTGGGCGGGGTTTGCCACAAAGATACGTAGCTCGATTTCGTCCCTACAAGACCTCATAATTCGGCTCCGAGATGACTTAGAGACCTGAAAAAAAACGTGTAGAGGTGAAAGGAGGAGTAGAGGTTGAATGTGAACGCTGGGCGTGGCACACCCCGAAGTGGGCGGAGTTTGCCACCACTCTCATAACTCGGTTCCTAGAAGTCCCGGCGACCGGGAAAAATGTGGATAAGGGTTGAGGAGGGAAAGGGTTAAATGCTATTGGTGGGCTAAGCATGCACCAAAGTGGGCGGGGTTTGCCACGAAAATTCATGACTCATAACGTCTTCTACAAGACCTCATAATTCGGCTCCGAGATGACTTAGAGACCGGAAAAAAGTGTGTAGAGGTTAGAAGAGGAGGAGAGGTCAAATGTAAGCGCCGGGCGTGGCATACAATGAAGTGGGCGGAGTTTGCAACCAGGCTTATAACTCGGTTCCAAGAAGTCCCGGAGACCGGGAAAAAGTGGATAGAGGTCAGCGAAGGAAAGAAGTTAACTGCTATCGGTGGGCTGGGCATGCACCAAAGTAGGCGGAGTTATCCACGAACATTATAACTCGGTCCCAAGGAGTCCTGGAGATCGGAAAAAGTAGGATAAAAGTGGATAAAAAGGAACAGAATTCGGCTGCGACATATGGGCGCGGCATGCACAAAAGTGGGCGGAGTTTGCGTCGAAGTTATAATTCGGTCTCAAAGAGTCCCGGAGACCGGGGAAAGAGTGGATAGGGGTCAGCGAAGGAAGTGAACTGCCATTAGTGGGCGGGGCATGCAGCAATAAGGGTGGATTATCTACGAAACATCATAGCTCGGTTCCAGGATGCCCTGGAGACCGGGAAAAAGTGGTTGTGTCTGGCAAGGAAGGGAGGTCAACACTATTGGTGGGTGGAGCGTGCACCAATGTGGGTGGGTTTGCATCAAACATATAATTCGGTTCCAGGAAGTCCTGGAGACCGGGAAAAAGGTGGTAAGAGTCCGGAGGTCAGCACTATGTGGGCGAGCATGCACCAATTGGGTGGGGTTATCGACGAAACATTACGACTAGGTCCCAAGATGTCCGGAGACCGGAAAAAAGGTGGAAAAAGTACGACAACGAAAGGGAGGTCGGAAGGGTGGGTGGGAGCGCGGAGCGAGGTGGGCGAACATTGCCAGAAAGCCTTACAAAAATATTGATGGCCCTGTTTTAATACTACTGCAGTCCCGTGTGATGCACGCGAATGCGTGTGCAGCTAAAGGTATAAGTTTATTACGTCTACATAAGGCAAGCGTGAGAAAAAGGAACGGAACACCACGTAATTATTAACGCCTATGCAAGCAATTGCATAGGCGTTAATAGTTACGTGGTGTTCCCAAAACCAAAAATAATATGGTTCGCTAATCAGTCTCAGAAAACGTTAGGACTCGGCATTGCTTCGTAGCAAGTTAACTACACGGCGTCTGAATTGTGCCAGCGATAGTGAGGCGGGTATATTTTTCACTAATTTCAGATAATCACTGCCAGCCCTAAAAGTGAAGCTCCTCGCTCGTAAGTTAGTTTTAGGTCTTGCCAAGGAAATCTTCATAGAGCCTCCTCTAGTTCTCGAATATGTCAGCATACATGGCCTGTACCAGTTTATGAACCACACAGATATCAAAGACTCAATTCTAAAAATGTCAGTCCAGATATGATTCCTAATGGCTGCTTTCGGTATTTTGGCGTACAAAAAGCCACCGATTCTAATAAGTAGTTTACGAGTAAAGTTATTCTGAACCTTCTCCAGCGCGTAGACATGTTTTCTTTTCATGCTATTGAAAACTGTAGTGCTGGATTCAACCAGGGTCGCACATACGACTTGTAAGCACGCAGAAGAGCTACCTTTGTTTGCTGAGGAGAGCCCTTGAAGAATTTGAAAAGTTCGTAAATTAGCCATTCTGACCCTCGCTTTGATGTGTTCCGTGAAGTCCAACTTATTGTTGTAATGAAAACCGAGGTCTCTGACAGATTCTACAGCAGAGAGAGGGACACCATCAACAGTGTAGGATCGCGTTGGTGAAGTTCCAGACATTAATTGCATGTACACTGTCTTGTGTGGTGCTATAGGCAATTGCCACTGCTTGGACCAGCTTACCGTTAGGTCAATTGCTTCCTGAAGTCTCTGCAAATCTGCCACTGCTAAGATTGGTTTATAAATTTTTATATCGTCTGCATATGCCTTTGCAGTAACGCCTGCTCCATGAAGCATATCAGTTATCAGAAAATCGGCAATAAAAACATTAAAGAGCATGTGGCCACTGACGAAGAGAAGTGGAACTACTGCATCAACCACATGCGGAATCGGCAGTGGTTCGGAGCAGCCGAAGCTGGTGTTTCAGTTCAATGGAGAAGGAAATTGGTGATGCTGTCATGTTTTTGGAGTTGTGACAGCATCATCCACTGGGGATGATTTGTTAGCCGGGTCGACATTGGCGATGACTACTCATTGCTACTGCTCGATACGTGTTGCGGATCGGTGGGTCTAGGAGGAGACCTACGGGCTACGAAGAGGGGAAAGCCCGGCTGACCTGCACTACGGGTCCTAAAAATGAACATCCAGCGGCCCCGCGCCAACCACTAAGTTACAAATGAACTGAAGCAAACTTCCAACGAAACCACCTTGAAGTAGCTGGCCAGTAAATACATAACACGTGGGCATAGATCCTACTGCTACATAACACGAACCAAGATAACTCTAAGTTTTATGACCTCAAGCTATCCAGCTATAGTGAATTAAAGAACAAGAACTGTTAGTACGGGAACTAACTCACGTTGGGTCGCTTCCATTGACACACCGCTCGACCGTGGAAGTTGAAGTAGTACAGTTTCGAATAAGGAGTTCTAGGGGCTCACGCCCTGCGATTTTGCCGAGCCGACGATGACGAGGGAAACCAGAGACGAGAATGGAAAACCGGGTCAAGCCATGATGGCTCGCGCGTTGCCGCACGATCACGGAAAGATCAGGCTGGGTCGTGTCGGCAGATACTCGCAAGGCACCGGCGCACCCAGGGATTCCTGTGGAGCGATCTTCGCGATTCGCGACACTCCCACCGCAAAAGAACCCTCTTCTGGGCGTCGGTCGCGGGCCCCCCTGGCGACCTAGCGCTCATCACCTGTATCACCTGTCGTCCCGTTGATCATCGAATTGCTCGAGCGGGCGCCAGCAACGTCTCCATTCGTCCCTGTCGCGTGCAAGAGTTGTCCAGTGGACCCTCCTCGCTCGAGGGACACGATGTCCTTCATTCCTTTCGTTCAGAGCTTTCGTGAAGAAGTCTGACCATCGCTCGAGCTGCAGTGAACCCCATAGCAAAAGAGAAGTAACTTATGATGAACTGATCTTACGACTGAGGCCTTTGGGAGGGACTCCATTTTCCTACTCCTCCTTTGTTAGTAAGTAAATGAATGCCACTAATACTCTTAAATGTTAACTGAATTTCTACCAGATAAAACATCACTTGATAAATCGGGCTAGTAAACAACAGAGATAAGCAGTAATAATGACTAAGTAGTGTTACTAACAGTAACCAAAAAACTGAATTAAACTAAATAAACTAATGGCGCAAAACATCCGACGTAAACACCGACGGGACTGAGCGATGCACTTTACGCCTGAACTAAAAAAATTAAACAAGAATAAGAAGCAAAACCAAATAAACTCCGGTTATGAGTCTTGAGGCGACGTAGTTGAGCGCCGAGAGGCATCGACTTCAGTACCTGGCGGAGCTACGTGAGCGAGACCTGAATTCATTTAATTAAACATCAAACACGGCGAAAGAATTAAAAAAGGAAGTTAACTCGTGAATTGGTGTCTCTAAGTGAATTAGTAGCCCTAAAGGATCGACTTAGAACTCTTGACATAGAGTATCAACAGCCAACGAGCCATAGGGTTTCTCTGAAATCAATCGTAATTCATTTTTGATCAATCGCTTCTTACCCTCGTGCTGCTGGTCGATGTCGTCGTATCGCCAATGATCTTCTCGAACGTAGATGAAACGATACGTGAACTATTGTACTGCCGATCCAATCACCGAATGCATTCGAAACATAGATGAACTAACAATCGAAATCACAAAGGAAAAAACTGAATTATAGATTACTCGATTGGTGACTCACCATTCCATCAGCCGAGAAATCAATGGAAAGGTGGACCGAAGTCCAGCTTCCGGGACACAATTGATAAGCCCTAAGACTGAATCGTATGGTATTCATTCTGGTAGTGTACGAGGAATGGTGAACTACCTCATGGAGGGGGGCTATTAGTGTAAATGTTGGATTAGAGAGTTGTTAGTTCAGTCATAGTATAGGAAATTTGGTTCAAAAAAGTGTTGTATCAATCATCTTGCGCTCCACCTCAGTACTCCTCCTTCTTCCTTCTTGTCCTTAGGGTCGGCCCACGAAGTGGACAAAAGCAGACATCACAGAATTCGTCACGGTAGGTTAGCCAATAAGACTCCCAAAATCGAGTTCAACAGTAACATAACACGTGAGCGTAGACCCTACTGCTACACAACACGAACAAAGTAACTGTAACTTTTATGACCTCAAGCTATCCAGCTATGGTGAATTAAAGAACAAGAACTGTTAGTACAGGAACTAACTTACGCTAAGTCGCTTCCATTGACACACCGCTCGACCATAGAAGTTGAACTAGTGCAGTTTCGAATAAGGAGTTCTAGGGGCTCACGCCCTGCGATTTTGCCGAGCCGACGATGACGAGGGAAACCAGAGACGAGAATGGAAAACCGGGTCAAGCCATGATGGCTCGCGCGTTGCCGCACGATCACGGAAAGATCAGGCTGGGTCGTGTCGGCAGATACTCGCTAGTACCGGCGCACCCAGGGATTCTTGGGAGCTATCTTCGCGATTTGCGACAATACGGCTGCTTTACATAAATAGCGATGAATTAATCTGCATCACGACAACGCATGCCCGCATGTGTCTTCAGTCTCGAATCAGAGGACTTTCAGATTAGACTGGCCGTGGTTGCCTATCTGCCATGTTCGCCGAGTCTCTCCCTACACCATTTCGTACTTTCCTCCTCAATAACTCGTGCATAATCAAACGATGAAAGGGACCTCAATTCAAACATTCTGAAGTTTTGCGATGGAATTTTTCCAAAGTTTTTCCTAAAAATGTGGTATACAGCAATTGCGCGAAGGTTGCCGTGTTTTCGATGGATATGATGGTCAGAATGGTGAAGATCATAGAACAAATAGAGAATGAAAAAATATTTTCAAAAATGGGCCGTGTTAGGTGTCCAAGAGTTCAAGGCTTTCTCTCGCCAGTGTGGAGTAAATAACATCGCCTGACAGCAGGTCTTCATTTTCTTTCTAGTTCTAATTCCGCGCCAATGCGAGGCTCGCTGTTCTTCTTGGGCGCGCCACTTCACCCTGTCCAAGGCATATTCTGCAGTGACTTTGACGCAAAAGAGATCCTTCTTTATGATGTTTCCCCACATTTTTTTTTCCAAACTATAGGGTTCTCAGTCCATATTTTTCTTATAAGCCGATCGTGGGGCCTTCGCAGTACGAACATGGGCACACTACAGTAGCCGCTGCTGTCACGCCTTCAGATGAACAGAGGCGTGAAGTTTGGTGTCTAGAGACCGCAGAACCGTAAATCGCGGAAACACATCTTATTCTAACCACAAAATATCAGGTTCATAAATTTTTAGACATTTTACATGCATTGCTGCTAAAATCTTATGGTGAATTTGAAGCTTCCCAAGACTAGTCCTGCAACCCAGCACACAAGCTCGTCTATCCAACAGGCTAGCCATCTCGTTTGCTTGTTGCTTTCTTTAGCTAGGATTCCAATTTCATGAAGCCTACTTCTGTGCCTCTTTCTTCATGACTATCGATTAGTACCTTCCACGCGCCAAGCTATAGGATTACCCTGAAAGATAGTTGAGGGTTCTCTCAATCCTCGTTGCTCCGGAAGTTACCTTTACTCTAGTCACCCTGCTTTTACTCGAAGATGGTTCACACTCTAACCACCCATGACTGGCAATCTCTATCCGGGCCATTGAAAATGAGTCTGAACAAAGTGGGTACTATTTTTCAGAGCGCTTTTGATGTTGCAAGGTGAGAGTACTGACAAGGGAGGTAGTTCAGGGTGTAGGACGCTTTTCAGAACAGTTGTTTGCATGCTGTAGGGGCTCTCACGTAGACTACAACACTGTGTTTCGTTGTTCGTTTTTGTTGTTTCGTTTTCGCTGAGCGGCTCCCTGAAAGCCAAAAAGGGTCGAAAAAATTATTTTTATTGGGTGGTTTTGCTGCCTTGGAGTGAGGTTTCGGTCTTGTAGAAAAGATCACATACTGAAGGATACCGATGAGGATGATATCGAAAACAACGTGAAATTGTTTCACAATTGAAGTCTGTCAGCGGTAGTACTGCAGAAAGCGTGGAGCTTACTTAAGTGTCGTCGGCATCGTACTACT
>MU871169.1:0-11591 GCA_036418205.1 Ostertagia ostertagi
CGAAAATATAGGAACGCTCGTTGAAACACTTGACACAACTCTTTGCGCCTTCAAGCACTGCTGTCATTTCCTTTCACCAGACGGAGAAATTTTCCTCTTTGGCACATATTTTACTGTCCTTTATGTTAAACCTGTCCGCTTACCCGAGTAAGGTACGACTCCATAGAGCATTCGAATACGAGTGCGTAAAAGGTGAATCCCCAAATTTTTTCTCGAAAAACTGAAAATATTGACTAAAACAAAAAATTTCAATAAAAGCTTTTCAGGGACTCACGCGCTTACATTTCAGAGCTACGTTCTATTATACAGTTCGTTTTTTCGAGCACGATCTTATTTGCCCGAGGTGTTACCCATCCCTTTTGACTTCCATCTACGACGTACCCTATGAATCTATGGGCACCAATAACCCGAAATTAGCTTGAAGCCAGAGGGTAGCCTTCGTAAGTGCCCCTGAGCTCCAAAAAGCGTAAGCAATGTCTTTTAAATTATGCATTGTGAAAAGCCTATAACGTCCCATGGGGGTGCATACAGGGAGGGGGAAAGAGTCACTTCCTCCACATTCAAAACGGAATTATTTACGCGTTGCGAAACCAAACCAAATGACCCCAACTGAATATTAAAGAGCACGTTATAATCTATCAACAAGCTACACAACAGCCTTCTACACCGACGACATCAGAAGATTTTCCCACGGAAGGTGCACGGTACGAGCTCAACGAGGTCGTCGAGGTACCATAGACCATTACGACGTCCCTGAAACGCTGGTCAAAAGCGGTCTTGCACAGTCACAGCTAGTGTCTCTGGGAAGCTATTCACCAGTTAATCCATTGAAGAAATTATGTAGCAGCTTCCGGAGCGATTACGGTAAGCCTCGTTGAGCTCGACGGTGACGGCAGATGACGTCATATTCTGAAGACGGTGGGGCAGTGAAGGAGGGCCTGCTTCTGCTTATGGGGGAGACACCTAAGGAATATTCTGCCGTAAAACATTCATCAACAACGGCATCCTGTGCGACGAAAAATTTGATGATGTGCGCCATGGGCGATTTTTTTTGCCCCCCCCCCCCTCCCTGTTATAATTTAACACTCATCTTATCAAGAAGCTCTCCAGTGTTCCACAACTAGTTACTACTTGATTCCTTCAATTTGTTATTTGACTATCTAGTTACCTGCGCCTGGTTTTGTCAAGCGGTGCAGTTAGAACTGACACTCTTACAGTTCGAAGAAGAAAAAGTGAAATAACATCCATCAAATGATCATATGTTACACAGTTGAACCCTGTCGGCAAGCGCCACCCCCACACTCGTCCTGAGGCCTCTTTAATTTGTTTCTAGGAGAGGAACAGCATCGGCTGTTGTCCAAAGGCGATCGTTAACTTGTTTGTCAAAGCTGCAATTACGGATAATGACAGATTTCCTACTCTGTTTAAGCACGCACACGGATTCAGAGCAAACCTCAACAAGTGCGTAGCGAACACGTGCGGAGCATTGCTTGGGTACTTCGAAGTACCTTGCTCAAAGCACCTTATTTCAATTTCCCATTCTCTGTTCTGGTGAGAAGATCGAACACACTCGAAACATTCATTCAAAAGTGGCGAACTGTTTTCAAAAGGTAAAGGTTTGAAAAAATGTGTGCATGGGTAAGGTTCTCAATGACGAACCATGCATCTGTGTTCACATTGTAGATGTCCCCCCTTTCGAGAAAAGAGAAGTGTGTCGGATGCAGACCATACACCACGAGTGACGACGGCCCTTAAGTAGTGGTTCATAGTGATAGCATTTTCGACAAATGATAGTTGTAATAGTGACAACTGATAGAAATGAACGGTTCAATCATTTCATTGGCAGAAATATTTACATTTTGTGGAGGCCGTCGCCACTTGTGGTGTATGGTCTGCACCCGACGCTTTTCTCTTTATGAAAGGAACGCTACTTTCGATCGGAATGGGGCAACCTTTCAAATCCGATATTGCTGTGAACTTGTCTCAAGACCACCACGTGGCTGGGTCTCATTGCCAGAGCGGCGATTAAACGAATAGGTATCATAACGACAGGTAAAATACTGCAATTACGTCGTAAATCCCATTCAGTTTAAATTTGATAAAGGATAAAGGATAAAGCATTTGCCGTTGATCAATCCCTTTTTGGGATGCGGCACGCATTCTACTTCCATTTGTACATTCGTAGTGGCGTTTGAATGCGATGTGGCCTATACAATGACTTGCGGGGGCCAGCCGATGTACAAGTCAGTGTTTTTATCCTCCCAGACAAGTCTGGTACCAATTAACCGACCCCGGAGGGATGGAAGGCTTGGTTGGCCCGGGCGACTCACGACCCAGGATTTGATCCCCGGACCGCTCGCACGTTGAAAAGGCAAATCATTATCCGGTTATTTTCTTTTCCTTCCTTCCCTTTCTTTCGTTTCATCTGCTCCTGAATAGAAACATGGTTTTCCGATGAGTACAGAGAGTCGAAAAAAAGCTGTTCAAATCTGCCGCCAAATCTTCCAGTATTCTGGTGATTTTATCGAGCCTAGGATACGTCCATTTCCACCAATGATGCGAGCGAACAGAAATAGGAACTTTTGTTTTTGTTTCTCGCTAAAACTTTGTACCTCGATGCCGTGAAATTGCCTAGTGAAACAGTCAGTCATTAGGAGATAGCCTAGGTAACCATAACCCGTCCATTCCTCATTCTAATTGTTCTGCGGCTTCATGACTATTACACCATACTGCTTCTTGCGCTTCCAAACCTCTTAATATCTGCTATAAATTGCTCCGAGCCCAATTGTTTGTTGTTAGGCAAGCAGCAGCAAAAAAAAATCCAAAAATCAAAAGTTCATGCTCATCTTTTGGAGGTATGCCAAATGCGTATTTTCAGGGTGAAGAGAAGAGCTGCGAAAAAAACTGTGTGTTTGAGCAGCAAAATCATTTCAGCGCTTGCTTGAGCAGATTTCATAACATTCATAACAATTCCTTGTGTTCAATCACTGGTTCTTGTGAGTTAAAAATGGGTTTTGTTAATTATTACACTATGCCTTTTCATATTTCATCCCACGACATCATCCCTGCAGTGCTCTTTTACACCCTCCCTTGGTTCCCCACTGCTCTTCTACCCTCCCAAGATTTATAGAAAATGGCAGGGGGGGGGGGTGGGCTTCGCGGTTCGCTCAACGCGTTTAAAAGTATGTATTTTTCGAAGGATCCCTCCGAAATGACTAGCTGCTGGTGGTTTCATTCCTACGGTATTTCTTCGGCTTTCCTCAGAATGCACGAATTTTGGGCATCTTGGCGTAAAGGGGACTTGCTTCTGCAATGGTCCGTTTCATAGCTAAGCTTGGAATCGCCGCTAGCACCTCTACAGGTTGTGCTGTCTTTTTTATCATTAACTAGTATTCTATCATTAGTTTTATCAGCGCTTAGAAAATGTTTTCTGCAATCGGAAAAGCTCATTTTCATTTTTCATTTTCATTTTGTACCGTAACTGAGCGCAAACAATATCAGTAGCAACCAGTATATAAAATAATCATGCGAAAAGAAGGAGTAAAGAATCAGTTCAGATAACAAGGCATTGAAGTTCTAACAATCAGAGTGTAGTATTAATGTAGTATGTCTTGTTTACAAAAATGATTAATAATTCAAAAATAACTAACCATTCCTCGGTGGTGGTGTGCTGCCCCACAGCCATTTTTACTTTTTACAAAAATAAGCGAGCGGCTTGGAACCAGAAGTCCTTGTTGCTTTCGTTGACTGCAAAAGCTCCCCCCCCCCATCACCTACATATCTCCTTTTGTCCGAAGAACCCGCTTTTCAACTACACTTCTTCGCTTGATAAGGCTCGCTTTCTTTTCCTGGCGCACTCCTAAAGTGGTAAGAAATTTCAAGCACATTCAACAATATTTTTTCCGTACTACCCCGAAGCCTTTCCTAGCGGCGAGTCTAGCGGCCATATCTACCGCTCCTCTCGCGACCGACCTGTGTGCGGTCGCGTAGCTGCACCAGCTTCGAACATCGGGCAGAAATTTCCGTATTTGTTTGCAGAAATGTTTCTTTACTTTTAGGGTACACTTAAATGTACGTGCATATTGTTTGTAAATACACACTTTCTTGGGGCATCCCTGCTTGGGACAACATGCGGTGTGTGAAGGCAGAGATTTCCCCACGTCATCTACGCTGCTCCACTGCTGGTGCCCATCGATGTACTGGGCAGTAGCGTAAATGCAGCGGAGACGGTAGGATCTGGAGGAACTTAAGAAGATAGGGAGGTGCTTAATGGTACTTCAATGGTGGCAAAAAAGGCGGAGAAATCCGCCAAAAAAACAAATAACGGGGATCTCCTCTTGGGTATTGATTTCGCTCAAGGGTAGACAGCGGCTAAGAAGCGGACGTATGGACGAGTTTACCGCAACGCGTTTGGTGGCACCATGCCAAACCATGCTCCAGTCGAGTTGCTCCAGTTGTGCCGCTGCTGGCAACACAGCTCGTCCAAATCACCAACTAAACTAGTGGGCGGATCGCTTTTGGGGCGGAGCGCTTTTCAGGTGCTGCTCAGCCTCAGGTCAACATTCGCCGTGAAGGCGACACAAACCTTGCTTTCTTGGCAGCCGGACCACTACTTTTTGTAACGCATACACTTCCCCGCTACCCCTTCATCGTGATCGCTTCCTCTGAATATTTTTCACGTTCATTTTTTCGGTCCGTTGTTGATTTTTTTCAGATTTTCATACATTTCCTACGCCCACACACTGTAATCCCCCACCCGTACAATAACCGATAGAAGGCTCGAATAACTTTTCTGGTTCTCGGGCATGTTTACATGTTGTGGCTCAGGATTAATTTAAAGTACTTGCTTGATGATCATTACCTTCTCTAGTTCTAGCTCACAGTGATCATAGTCCAGGCTCGTCTTGGATCTCACTTCTTCGGGCATGGAGAATGCCCGCCGCGCTGTACCTGGATGTTCTCAAATATTTCGACCAGAAATAGATCGGTGTTGACACTAGTGAAATAGCCGAGATAATTAAGCTTTCCTCTCATTACCTGAGCGCCGTTTACTTTCTGAGTCGTCAATTTGGCAGGTATTAATAGAAATTTGTGCGGTACGCATATAGGCAATAATGCGCAGTTTTGCAAATCTGTTTCAGTGCGTCAGTATTGTATTTGATCGATACCCTTGGTAAGATTTTCAGAATACCGTACCGACTCGTATGGACGAATGTGCTGTGCTGATGGTGCTTAACTCGCAGTGGCTGCGGACCGAGAGATTTTCTGGTTCCGCTTCCCCTAATAACTTTTGGATTGATGCATAATTATTGTGGCTTTTTCAACAAGTTTTACTCAGCGAAATCGATGAAAAACATTGAACAAAAACATGCTCAAATGATTACTCCGGGGCATCGCCTCCCATTTTCTTGGCAGCCGATTCCACGGGTGAAGAAATCACGATTCTTGGAGACGATCCACGCTCTAACATCGGCCACCAAGTCATCCAGCTCGTCGTAAATTTTGTTCGTTTGCCAGTTTTTCAACAGATTGAAGCGGCAGTCTGTGAGAGCTACAGTCGGTAAATAAGACCAAGAACGACTTTCTCTTAATCTTGGCATGGAAGTTGATGCGAATAGTTTTGCTGTAGCCTGACCAAGATTTCAGCACTTTTTATTAGGCTTACGTTTCGGCCTTCGTCAGAGCCTGAAAAGTCGAAAAGCAATTGAGACCGATCCTTTCATGGGCCAAACAATCCTGAAGACAATTTCTCCTGACTACTAGTGAATCAATCGGTCTGAATTGCTTTTCGACTTTTCAGGCTCTGACGAAGGCGAAGAGGCCGAAACGTAAGCCTAATAAAAGGTGCTGAAGTCTTGGTTAGGTAAATGAGACGTTTTGAACCGTTTGAACCATATTTCAGCTTGGCTTTTCCTTTGTTCGCCTCGCCGAAAAGTTCGTTGAGATCGCGAAATGACTCTGCCGCCTTCCATTTTTCGAAGTGGTAGAGCATATGTGGCGAACATGGAGAAGATTTTCGACAAGCATTTTTGTTAACACGTTGACGACAATGCGAGTTTTGGCACTTTTTGGCCACGTGGGACCGCGGCGATTTTGCGGCGCCGCCGCCTCAGGTCGTTCAAGCAGATTTTGAGTGATAAATACATAAATAATGATCAATACAAGAACCAGATCAGTAAATTGTAATGAGCACAACCTACTCGGGGTACAGTAGTGGAATTTCGATCGAAAGACATGGAATAACAATGAAAAAGCGAAATTTGCAGAACTAGCTGCAATGGACCTCAAAAGCAATTTTACGTTGATTATTTCAATCAAAACACACATATTGTCATCCCTAAGGTTCCGTATCTACTTCTACTACTATTTAAATCTTCACATTCATAAAAGAAAAAGTAAACGAAAAATTTATTAAGCTGAAGATTTCGTATGGTTCAGAAATCCTCCTCTAAATTGAAGCATACGTGACCATTCTAAGGGCCACTATGTTTGTAGCTACGTCAAGGTCTCTTCCATGGAATGAATACAAGAAACTTCTAAAAGAATCAGGCGTGCGCGAAAAAAATGAGTGTAATGGGTGCGGGGGATATATATCCCGCACGGTCCGACATGGCCTGCAATGCGCGGGATATATCAGGGGGGCGTTGTCGTCAATGTGTTAAAAAAAAAGACATTTTGCCTATGTCGGACTTCGGCTCTTTTTTCTTCGCAGAGATTGCTGTCGTTGACGGGAGTTCCTCAGCAGAGTATTCCCTAAGTGTTCCTCTATTAGTGTACGCAGGCTCCTCCTTCACTGCCCTCACCGTCTTCAGAATATGACGTCATCTGTCACCGTTGTCAGTTCGTTCAGGCTTTCAGAGAGGTCTACCGTAAGAGCTTCAGCCTGAAGCTCTTACGCAATTTCGTGAATCGATTTAATGTTGGATAGTTTTCTAGAGGCATTAGCTACCACTGTGCAAATCCCCTCGGGAACTAGCTTTCCAGTAAGGGTCGTTATGGTACACGATCCTTCGAAGACCCCATTGAGATCGACCAGTGCACCATGTTTCCAGGGCTAATTCTTCTGATGCCGTCCACGTACGTGGCCACTATGAAGATTTTCTTATAGAATGGAATGCACTCTTTAATAATAAGTTGGAACCGTTCGGTCTGAGTTGAGTAAAATGTGCTTAAATCCATCTGGAAGTGGAGGCAAAATGTCTTTTTTTTTTGGCCCCCCCCTGTATATCCCGCGCGTTGTCTTTTCATGTGTTAATGGAAAGAAAGGAGTAAATTTTCTCGAAGAAATAAGGAACTATAAACGTCAATTTTTCGAAAAGGAAGACGCGCAAAAAAAAGCGCAATAATTACGCACCAACTCAATAGCAAGACATGCGAGAAAAATGAAAATGTGAAAAAGTGAGCGAATTATGGACTAAATGTTTTAAGTTTTGGGAGAATGAACTGCAAACTTAGCGACAGCGCTACTCATGCGCACTTCTTTCTTTCTGTGACTCATAAGATACTGTATTATGGTCCACTCACCGAGCGGGTGTTCTGCATATCAGCTAAAGTACGATTTGCGGTATCAAGTTTGAAAACCACAACTCGTCACATAAGGAATTTGAAAGCCTTACAATGTTTGAAGAGTCCAGGGAGACTAGCGAGGACCATAGGGATAGGGGGGATGTGCCGCTACCTAAGTGCACGATTATGGGATGATATCTTGAACTGTATCCTGCACAGGCCAACGATCTCTCTTTGTGAGTCGGCTGGCACCATACTCGTCTTTGGAAAGATCAAAACACTGACTTGTAAGATTGCTGGCCGCGAAAGACAAGATGTAGGTGAAATCGAATCCAAGTGCTGCTACTTTTTTCAATGGATGTTAAATGGGGCGTATTCTAGAAAGAATTGATCCACTAATCATTCTCCTCTTTTCATTATTGGGGAGGTCATGCGACATGCTAAAAAGAGGTCATGTCCCATTCAGACTCCAAGTGTTAGGAAAATGAAAAGAAAAAAAATGTATGTAGATTCCACTTTCCCACCGCGATGCAGTCGCACATATTTTGTCAAGCCTAGACTCGCTCGTCCAGAAAACGAGCGATTTTTGAGCTTTCAAAAACTACAACACTTGTTATGCGACACACTGACTGGTGAGTAATGCTTTTTTAATGTGCCTAACATGCGTACACACCTTCTACTCCAGCTACTTTGCCTTCATTCTGGTCTGTTACCTGTTCCACATCGCTCCACCTTGAACAATTCACTTCCTCTGAGTACTATTTACAAGTTGTTAAGTAATGTAACCAAGTAATGCCGTTGAAAGTGAACAGCTTGAAGACATACCCCAGGATCAGCCCGACTAGTAGGAAGGATAACGCGAGAAAAATTTTAAGGTTCGTACCTGTAGATCATTTCAGCTTGATCGCAATAATTGGAGACCTTAATTACCTTTCCCAAAGATTTCTCACTTGCTTTCCCCTCCACTTTCAGGTCGTTCCGCAGCTAAGCTATCACTACGAAGCGCTAATAAAAACGATTTTATCCCGGGTCCTTCGTTTTCAAAAAGTCGAACATGCTGCATGAATTCTTTCGTGAAACGTCTGCGACTCTACCATTCTCTTTTCTCCTTCCCTCTCCCACACATAATGTAGTGTCTCATATACAAATAATTGAGGTCCCCTGACCTCAAACACAACTGGATGTGTGTCATTAGGTCTTCCCAAGCGCTGCGCGATGTTGCATATCACCATGTGTACACTATCCGATGCAATGAAATTTCACGACTCTGCTGCAGCCAGGCCGAGTAGCAGTGCGCAATGAGCATTAGTTTGCGCGACGAGCGGTAAATTCGCGCGAGGCGCGGTAACCTTGTGGTACATGCTCAGCGCTTGTACAGCGCCACCCATTGGAGAGATTACGATGAGTGACCACAACCGTAACCCGTGACTGGTTGGCGCGCGATGTCACGTGTCATCGATTTGAATTCGACGTGCCCTTTTGTCGTTTTTCCGCGCACTCCACGGCGACAAAATGGACGTTCTAGAACCTGTTCGTTGTACGGAGCGTCTATGCTGTATGGTGCGCGCTCCAGTATCAGAGTGGACTACGGTAGCGGTCACTCATCGGACTGTAAAAACTGGCTTGTGCGCCACCCAGCCCCTGCGTCTCTATCCATTTTTTTTGTGATATTCTCGAGTTTGTCATCTGACGTCATTTATTCCGTGTGATATGGAATTTTTCTTCGAGAATATTTTTCATTGCTGCCGTTTTCATCGCTTTTATTAGATATTAAAGGATGTTGTGAGATATATCGTGATTGCTGCTATAACCTGGATCGACCAAATGAGCGCTGGGCCCACGCCAATGTACCCTAACAATGAAGCACTCAACGTTAGTCTACATAGCTCCTTGTAGAGGTGATTCTAGCGCAGATTTCGGGCATGCTCCTCTTTCCTCAGGACAATTACCCTAATTGGCTCAGCTAAGTCTTTCCCGGCTACGTTCTCCATCATCACGAGCTTTTGTTCCATCTCAAGGAACTGCTTCTCGCCCTCTTTACTCTGTGTAGCGAGCTCTGGGAAGAATACTGAATACCTGTTTCTGCCGGCGAATGGATCCCCTGGCAGAAACTCCAAGAATACTGCTAGCCTCGAGACGTGCGCAACTGTCACTCTTTCGTCTTTCGTCTTTCATTACGCCAAAGTCCAATTATGAGAATGAGCGGCCCTAAGTGATCCGCTCAAAACCACTTACATACATTCGTTACGTCAATTGCTTTTCTAGTCGAGGGTATCGGTTGTTCACCTTATTACTAATTATCGCGCTACTTTTCCTTGCACTCTCTATGGAGGAGGTCCAAAGCGGTGTAGTTGTAGGCAGTGGTGTTAACGCAACTGCTCCTTCACCTACCTATCACCCAATGGAGAGTTCATAATTGGCGATTAGGCGAGTAGGCGATAAGTGAGGGATACGTATTGATTTTGCTCCGCCCATTGAGCGATCGCCTAATCGCCTAATCGCCTACTCGCCTACAACGCTCTATGGGCGGAGCAAACCAATCAATACGTATGTAGTCTTCCCCGCCTAATCGCCTACTCGCCTAATCGCCTACTCGCCTAATCGCCTAATCTATACGTATATTTTTCATTATAGAAAAATTGCCTAATCGCCTAATCCCCTAATCGTGACGCTAACTGTGAACGCTCCAAGGTGCGAGTTTCTGTTGTTTTCATAATTAGTGTTGTTACTCAAAGGCACGGATAGGATCAGGCGGTCAAACCAACCCTCGTCTCCGTCTCTCCGACCTCGTCTGGAATTGTTGCTTTAACTATGTGGAGGTGATGAGGTTATTATTGGCCGTACATGGTGGAACAAATCCTGGATTGACATCCGCTCAGACTTTCTGAGCCTTACATCGCCTCACAATCAATGACATTGACACCTACCCCCTGAAACGAAGAGCTTGCCTGGGAGAATGAAGGAGTTGGCCTGGCATCGTTCATTGTATAGGCTGGGGAGCATTCGAAACACAATTTCGATTCTGAATGGAAGTGAAATACGTGGCCTTTCCAAAGAGGTACCAATCCACGGCGATAGCTCATACATCACCTGCTCAAATTTCATGAGCTGCAGCTCAACTAATCGCTTCCCTGTCCACGGATCTATGAGCATAACCTATCAAACGCTCAACATCTTATGCTGCGGAAATTACTGCGCAGTATAATAGTCAGTAGGCCACGGGGAGAGGCTGAAGTTAGCCAGCCAGACGGAAACCCGTCAGCAGAGCAGCATCTCTGCAAAAAAGCCCCGTACATAGAAGTTATGCTGATGCAAAAGTAATCACACTGGTTAGGGAGTAAATAAGCCAAGTAATTTAATGTCCTTTCCTTGACGTTATTCCCAATGCATTCACCGTCCCTTTGCACCTTCAGATCTGAGCGCAGGATTTCGTACTGGTTAGACTCACGCTCATATATGGATCCCTCTTTCAAGAAAGAGAGTAGAGATGCATCAGATCCAGTTTACAATCAGCAGGCGTCTAGTTAACGATCATGGAGGTTGTTCCAGCAGCATTAAGTCAAGGCCCCCGAAACCACATCCTCATTCCTGATCTTCGCCGGAACACTAATTTCACTAGATGAGACCACCTGTCACGGGGTAGCAGTTAATAACCAAAAACTCTTTTAATGGTCGCAGGTATGCAGGGTAATGATGGAAGGGATCACCGGCAAGTGGCGGCTGTCCAACATACTCTCTTGGTGGCCGATCCGACGGCGGGATCCCACCTAACTAGCATGGGAGATGGATACACTTTTCCGGCGCGCATCTATGCGGATACTAGCCCCTCCGAGAGCCTGCTTCGGAGACTGGTAGGACCGATGCGCCGGCCTCGCCCCTGGACACCCCTGGACAGCGAAATCCGTGGGCTCGTTTAACCCTTTCAGCCCTCAATTTTTTCCTTGAAAATTTTTTCTTGTTCTTGTTTATTACTTGTGTGAGCGCCTAAACATCATCACAGTGAAATTTGGAAGTCAAGCCAAGGAACTAGGAAGCTTTGAAAATGGCCTAACTTCTTAGCTTTTAGCTTTGTCGAAACTATTCCA
>MU871170.1:4189-18754 GCA_036418205.1 Ostertagia ostertagi
GGGCGAAATCGATTTTCTGAGGTTAGCTTTCGATTATTAGGCAAGGGGTTTTACCCTCTCAAGGTGGTCAAATGTTCGATTATATGGACAACCAGTGAATTTACAGTTTCCATTCTTCGTGCTCGTCTGGCATATGACCGTGGCTAACGCTATTCATATGGTAATGGTCATCTCAACAATAATGCCGATCATGCTCATCGAGGTCGGTGACGTTCAGGTGATCTTCAGAGGGCCAAACTTGATTGCAATGTTGCAGAATGTAATGCAAAATTATGGCTATTTTCTGGGGCTCAGTGGCACCAGAGCTATCCAACCCTCCGAGAGGGACGGAAAAAATGGGGAAAGTGATTTGGGCGCTCATACCCTTAGTGGGTCATTCGGATGAGGGCCGATGGTAGGTGACCTTTAAAACTAAGCTTAGGAGAGGGGAGAAACGCCATGATTGCATAAATCGCTCACGTCCTCCCCAGTGTGTCAAGTCAGAGCAATATCCGTAAGATTTTTGAGCATTCAGTCCTAATGCCACATCCTAAATAAGAGCCTCGATAATATCAGCAATTACCAATTGTACTGGTGAATCGTCGATTTTCGATTTGCTCACTAATTTTATAATCGAAAAGATGCAGAAGCAGAATGTCAACAGTTCAAAAATCCATCTCTGAACAGTTTTTTGCATGCTTCGCTCTTCCCTTATCGAATTACACCTTACCACATGTCTTAATTAATTATCTCGAAAATCACACGGATTTTTTTCTAATAGTCACGTGTGTAGGGAAGCTATAGTAGGATGTGCCGCGTTTAATGAGGAAATAAGTTGATTAGTCAGCCATCAAAGCTCGTAATGTCTCAATATTGTTCAGAACAGCATAGATCTTTGAGTTTTCCAGATTGGAGATGACAGTCCGGAACGGATGTGGTACATTTGGGGTTCACGAGTACTTACGCTTACCGAGCAAGCTGTGCTCTACTTCACCCTGTTGATGACGATCAATCGCTTCGCCGTGTTCGTCTATCCGCATCTTCTTGTCGCATTCACTCAGTATGTTTTTTCTTCCTCGAAAATAGTTAGGTAAGAGCTCAATGCTGGAATTACCCTAATTTCAGGTAGATAAGCCCTAGCCAATGCCACGTAAAAACACCTCCGCTCGTGCAGAGTACTTGCGCACACCTAGAAACTACTGTAACATTAGCCATAGCGATTTTTTCTGCCCCACGAAAATGACATTCATTTTTAGCGGTGGCGGCATCTGGCGCCAGTTGGCGCACCTTGTGCACAACCCCTGCTTTCACCATTCACTGTAAACTTCGGTACAAAGGTGATTTGGTGCCATGATTACGCCAACTGGCGAGAATGAATGTCATATTCGTAATCAGGACACCAAATAACCCCTATACAGAAGTTTACACCAAATTTGGTGAAAACAGGTGTCGTGACAAGGTGACGCCAACTGGCGCCAGATGGCGCCACCGCTAGAAAATGAATGTCATTTTCGTAATCAGGGCATTCGTTACCCCTATTGCCAAAGTTAGGTAGTTTATATGTAGGTGCACGCAAGTACACTGCAAGAAAGGAGGTGTTTCATGTGGCCGTCAAAAACCTCTGGTAGGTGAACTAGGGCTAAGCCCAGGAGAGTTTAGAAACGCCAGAGAGGCCAAGCTTTGCTCACATTCTTTCCCAGAATCCCTTATAATCCCTGAGGCCCAAAGGGCTTAGTATCAAGTAATGTAAGTGAGTCACTCATTTGCAAGCCCGGGATAAAACCGGTGATAAGAGCGCTTCGTAATGAATGACTAAGTTCACATGCGTTCTTCAAGTTGCAAGTCTATGATTTTTTCAGCACACGTGGCTATATGATTTTGTCGATGCTGGCATGGGCTTACATAGTATTCATCGTTGCGTGGAATGTCTACTCTGGTGCAACAAAGACGTTCTCGAGGAAGAAGCTCAGCATGCAGGATACAATACTAGGAAACAATTTGCTGACCACGGTACGCCAACTCTTACTAAAAAGGGCAAACAATCTGTTTGAAGCTTTCTTGACATGGTTTCCTTGATATACCGAGGGGGAGAGTTCGAATTCGCAAAGAATACGCTTCCACATAGTTTCAGCGCTTTTAGTGTTTGTTTTAGTTAGTTTTATATAACCTCCTGTGGTAGACAGTAGTGACGACGATTATCCTTAGACCTACAGTGACGACGGTTGGAATTGTAACAGCGTCCTTCCCGTCAAGGAACTTCTGCCCAACATAGGGATAGCTCCGCCCACACGTGGACAGGCCCGCCCATGTCTTTTATTCGAAAATATGCGAAAGGGCAGAGAGGTCATTCTATCACTGAATGTTGCTGCTGTGTGTCAGGAGTGGCGTATGATAGTCAGCTGTATATCCTTATATCCTGTGCTTAACATCAGGCGGGAACAGTTTACGGCTTTGCAATGGACCAACTTCTAGCATATTACACTAATATGCTTTACGCACAACATTTGGGAATATCGCCGGTTGGTGGAAAGACTGGTATCTATTCAAATAATCACCATTCGTCATTTGAGATCATCGTACTTCGTCTACGCGTACTACTTCGATCAGTTGATTGCTTGTCATTTTTATGGATATCTCAATATCTCTCATTGCTTCGACTCATCCAACAAGCACTCCCACCCACCTGGTCAAAGTTGGGGTCAACTAACGTGATGTCTGCATGTTTCGAATCGCTTCGGATGAAACGCAGATCGTTCGCAGTGGCGTTGGCAGAAGGTGTGCGAGGCTCTAAGGCAGATATTGTCGTTGTTGAAGTCAGTTTATCATGACCGCGGTTTCGAACTAATTATCATGCTGCCGTCAAAAATTACACATCGTTTCACTGAGCGAGTCTGGAAAAGTTTTTGCTTAAAAAAAAGCAGACTTTGAGTGAACATCGTGCACTCAGAACTCAAGTGCAAGGCAAATCCGCTTAGGGTTCTTTCGGAAATCGACCAAACCAATAAGCTGTCAAGCCAACTGAAATCCACGCCAGCCTTCCCACCTACCAGATCAGCCCAGCGCCCTTTTATGACTACTTTCCACCTCATCCAATAAATACCACTTGCTAACTATTCTGCAGAGACCCATAGACCTGATCAAGTCACCTGGTGGGTGTGAAACTAAGGGTAATGCTGGTGCTAGCTAATAGGAAGTACATAGCCCGAACAATTCAACGATTATGCGCATGGTCTCAAATAGATCATACCTCACCCCAGAAGCATCACATCCCAAGAGTCCTTTGCTCTTTGGTACCTAGAGACCTTGAGGAGATTGAACACATAAGTCGGTGTATCGGCCAGCCAACGCAAGCCATTGTATAGGTCAAATCGCCCCCGAATTCTCCTTCGGCACTGAATGTTTGTAAAACAACATTTTAACCCATTCGTGACAATGTCAGCCACCGGTGGCTGACAAAGATCTCACTCGGGACAATGGTATCCACCGGTGGCTGCCGTGTTTCAAATGGAATTTGGAAAGTTTTCTTCCTGAAAAGAATCTTCATACCCTCATTCATCTACGCCAGCCCTGGGCAGAGGAAATCTCCATCCACTCAAATTTTATTGAAGAAAAATCTCCTGACTCTCCTGCTATTGCGCAATCCCGCGCGGTCGCGAATGGGTTAAATGAAGTGATCAACGTCCAAGGTTTCATCCTTTTTATAATTTTTCTCCGGAGTGATGGAACAGTACACACGGTTCTTCTCGAGCCTCTAAAAGCGTGCGTTAATGACTTAGACCTGATCTTTGTAATAGTTGTTGTCAGATCTCACCAAACAATCCGCTGACTAAGATTGTTGTTGAAGCTGTACGGTAGTCAGATGAGATCTATTGAAATCGCTCAGCCAGGCTTATGTTTACCTTGATAAGTCACCTTTCTTGCTAAAAACATCTTTCTTGCCTAAAATGAATGCTAAACTAATTAGTAGTCAGAAATCAAATCTATGAATGACAGAGCTGGTTCAGATGGGCAGCCCCTTGGATAGCTCATAAGCGACACCTTTCATCACAATAGTCTCCCTAACTACTTCGCCTCCGCGAATGAAATCTCATGGGAAAGTGACTTCCGCACGACAAACAACCGACAAGTAACGCGCGTTTACGTTAACTTCTCCACGCGAGTGGCATAGCGCATCCTCCACACGTTCATTATAGGCGAGGTGGCTCGCGCAGTTTGCGAACCTAAAGTGGTAAACGTGCATGGCCAAGGCCAAAAGTATGCCTTCGCCCACATGGAATCAGTTGAAGCAGGCTTGGGCCAACACAGGGTTTGGGTATTAGAAGGCAGCGATTACACAATTTTTCTGGAAGGGTTTAGAGGAGACGTGGTGGTGCTCAATGGTACGCCAGTGGCGAAAGAAGCAGACAAATCCGCCAAAAATGCAAAACGGGACTCCTGTTGGTTTTCACTCATGAACAGGTAACAGCTCTGAAGCGGACGCATGAACTATTTCACCGTAACACGTTGAGTGGCATCATCTCAAACCACGCTTCAATCGAGCTGTCCAGTGGTGGCTGCCCGCTGCTGGCAACGCAGCTCGTCCAAATCACCAACTAGGGCAGTGGGCGGGCCGCTTTTGGGGCGGAGCGCTTTCAAAGTCCTGCTCAGCAACAACAGCGCACCTTCCGTCGTAGAAGCGCCACACCTTGCTTCTTGGCAGCCAAGTGAACTGCTTTGTGGTGCATATGCTTCCCCGATGCGCTCCCTCTTTATCGTAATCGCTGCCTTAACACGTTGACGACAACGCGAGTTTTGGCACTTTTGGCCACGTGGGACCACGGCGTTTTTGCGAGCGCCGCCGCCTCAGGTTGTTCAAGCAAATTTTGAGTGATAAAAACATAAATAATGATCAATACAAGGCCAGATCAATATATTGTAATGAGCACAACCTACTCGGAGGTACAGTAGCGGAATTTCTATTGAAAGACATGGAATAACAATGAAAAAGTGATATTCTTTAGAACAAGCTGCAATGAACTTCAAAGGCAATTTTAAGTTGATTATTTTAATCAAAACACATATATTGTCATCTCTAAGGTACCGTATCTACTTCTACTACTATTTAAACCTTCACATTCATAGGAAGAAAAAGTAAACGAAAAAGTTTATTAAGCTGAAGATTTCGTATGGTTCAGAAATCCTCCTCTAAATTGAAGCATACGTGACCATTCTATGGACCACTATGTTTTTAGCTAGGTCAAGGTCTCCTTCCATTCAATAATACAAGAAACTTCTAGAAGAATCAGGCGTGCGCGAAAAAAAGAGTGTAATGGGTGCGGGGGATATATATCCCGCACGGTCCGACATGGCCTGCAATGCGCGGGATATATATCCCCCGCGTTGTCGTCAATGTGTTAATAACCAATGCGTAAAGCATAAAATGTAGCCTATAAGGCGAACCCGCTTAAACTTATAGTTAGGTTTTAATGATCGTGCAGTTTCGGCGACCTGACTTCAGGAGTAGAACTGAACGTCTTCCGCTTGGACAAGCAGGGGGTTTGGGTAAAAAAAACAGTAAAGAGACTGAGAGAAGAATGACAAGGAAAGAAAGTGAGAAAAGACTGTGGCTGGTGAACAATGTGAGGTTGAAAGAAAAGAAACGAGAGGACTGAGGGAGGAAAGAGACAACCTTTTTTGGAAAAAAATAGCCGTCCATCGAAGACTAATTTCTCTTTGAGGCGTATGGCATTAATATTATAACGTATAGAATAATATTTCAGGTGACCAAACTGACAAGTATGATCACACCATTGCTGACCGGAGCCGATTCGTGGGTTCAGTGGGTGTGGACGATCTTCAGCTATTCGTCGTCGATTGTAAACCAAATGATTAATCCACTTCTGTTTCTAACCATGAACAAAATGGTCCGTTCTGTGCTACGAAATTTCTTTCGGTCGGCATCCGGTAGCATCAATTCTGATCTTGACGAAACGCCGAAGCGCAGCCAATCCGCGCCGCCTGGACTCTATCGAAATCGTGTCGAATGTTTTCGTACGCTCGAAACCGAATGATTGACAAATCAAGGGGCAACCAATGTCGAGGGCCAACGTGGCGGGTATTTTGGAGCCGCTACGGCCTGTACCTTGTTAGGCGGGGGGCCAGGTGATGTCCACTGAAGACTTCATCATAAAAGTGACATGGCCCCTTAACCGTTTGCAGTCGTACAATAACAAATGCCACTATCACTAGTATAAATTTCTAGTTACCAATTCACTTAAAGTCCATCGTCATTTGTGTTGTGAGGTCTGCAGTGCAGACTTCGCTGGCCACCGGATACAAGGGATAATCAGTCTGAAGTTTGATAGCAAAAAACAAGCAGTAGATAATTCCCATTCTTCCTAAGCTCATATAAATTGCTTCACTGAAAGCGAGAAAAGCGCGTCGCGTTAACTAGTCCTATGAGGATGAGCCACGCACCCAACTTCCATGAAAAATCGCAGCTCCACAAAAGCGCGCACTTGTCCAACCCATGGAATGGAAAGAGGGGTGGCTGCCACTGCCTAGATGCCCCTATTGGACCTACTGAAGGCAAGGTGAAACCCATGTCGGTGACCTCTCGACTTATTTCGCTCCCAGTGTCTTTAGGTTCGCACACCGTACGACTGGTTATTAGTTCCCGATAAGGATCGGGTCATACTTTGCGATCTTGCGGCTTTCCAATCGTTGTATTTCGTGTATTAGATACGTATCGATCACACCTATAACCCGGCCCTAAGGAAAAAAGGAATGGCAAAGTGGCAAATGGCCACAGTAATCCTACCTCACCCACTCGATCTTCTCCAATTTTCCTTCCTACTATATTTTTGCACAAAATCTGTACATAGCATCGTTTCTCATTGTAGCATCGATTACGTAATCCATCTAGTATTGTTACATTGCCCTTTGCAACATTGCATAAATCTGAACAAAAGAGAATCCATATTCATTAAATAAAAAGGAATCATCACAGCATTATTAAAATTCATCTCCAGCTTTCAGAAAGCGCGTCCACATCCATACAGAATCACAGTGTGACCAACTAGCGAAATATTAACTACTCTAAGAATAAATTAATACGGAAAACGAGGCAACGACAATGATTTTCGACGATATTTGTGAGGGACAGAATCATACTTAAAGACTATCACAGTGAAAACAAAACCTGAATATGCAGATTTGGCTAATTCTACAGTTCTGAACGCCCTCTCATCAGTTTCATACTAAAATGATAATACCTAGTAGCCACCCTATTTCAAGTTCCATTATAAAGTAATCAGGTTAACGAGGCGAACAGAAGTGTAAAAGCAAATTATAAGCGATAGGATTGACGAAATAGATTTGATAACGAGTACCCATAGTCCACACACAAACCAACAGAACAGTTCCTCCGAAATATACAAGACAAATGGTTATACAGCAATTAAATTAATTAAAGTTCAATTTGAGGGAGAGCAGCCGCCAAGCCTACGACACCAAAATGACGTGAGTGCTACGAAAGAAGCGGCCGTCAACGGACTGCTCAGTTTCTACGGGAAGGCCTGATTTCAACATCGACATCCATGCCGTTCTTAAGAGACTTACACACTCATCTCTTTCTCGTTCACCTTCTGTTCTTCGGTGTAGAAATGTCGTTTTCGCCGCTTCGTTGGGAGTTCCATAGCTGCTACCTGAATAATTAAAAATGCAACCTTGTTGAGTAGCGTATAAGAATGCATTCAATAAACAGTTACTTTCCAAAGAAATACACACTGATCCCACTATCAGAACATATACAATACCCGCTACTTACGCGCCGAAGCGAGGCACCGCACTGATAAACAATAAATTGGTAGCAGTGACTTCTTTATGGCCTTTCAGCGCAATGAAAGGCCAACCATGTGCTAATATCAGAAGAGCTATCGAGCTTTTCGACGTTTGAGCGGTGCAAGAGAAGAAGAGAGGAGTGGGTGGTTGAACCAATAGCATGGTGTTTGAAGTGATAATTTGTGCAAAGTAATTTTGACATGCTTCGACACACAAATAATAACACAATCCATTTCTTGAAAAAATCTCTTCGCGATGTCTACAAAAATATTGCGTCATACTTGACTCAGAATAGTGGGCTATACGCATGGATAAAGGAATCAGACGTATTCATCCTCAAAGATGTTGGCACGAACGGGGCGACTGAAATTTCACGAGCGACCGGAATGTTCCGCAACCCGCTAGAATCTCATAGCAAAAGATAACGCAACCTACAGCCTTCCTGGTTGCTTTTTATTTAGAACAGAGAACTTATGATAAACACTGGTAGCCGGATTGCGAAGTAGGAAATGGGGAACGAGCAGGCCAAAAGGCGAGGGTAAGCAAACGCCTTTTGGCGTTTGGTGGACGTAATGCCTGAATGTTGGAGGGGATGGGGTCCCGGTCGGTCGACGTTTTACTTCAACTCGGTTGTACGATAGGAGAGTACTGACGCAAGTGGTGCAGCTGGTCCAGCAGCTCCGCCAGAAGGTGGTTTGCTCACCCCAGACTAAGCCTTGGAGAGGGGACGGACATCACTCCCAACATTCAGCCACGGTCATGCGCGGAGCGCCAAAAGGCTGGTTTGCTTAGGTCCAAAGGCAAAGATTTGCTTGAGATAATGAAGCATGAAGTTTCGAATTCATGTTTTCATATCGAGCACAAGAACGCTATTTATATAAAGTGATCTAGGTAATAGGAGTCAGTCAAATTTCATTCAAACTGCACGGCATCTCCACCATGCACCTAGCCTGACCTGAGCTCAGTAGCCACTGCTTAACTTGGATTCGACACCGAAAATTTTGGGGCCTTGTACTATAAAATGTCCTTTTGAACAAACAATGGTGAAGTACAGATTTGAGTTATGCTACTCGCGAATAAATTCAACAACCCGGAATTAAATGCCCAGAGTTTCGTGCTTTAATGCGACAAAAAATTAGGCTGTGTTTATCCTATTCATGGCGAATGAAAACTCTTTGATATCGACAATGAAGATGGAATCTACCAAAATGTGCCCCAACGATCTGCGAACTTTGTATCCGTGTGGACCGCGCCAACAAGGACGATTTCATCCACCTCTGACGGTTGGAGGTTCGCGTCCGCTAGCGCCGCTTCAATAGGCTGTTCTATGGACTTGAACAAATCCGCATTCAACTCCTCGAACTCATCACGACGCAGCTGAAAACTACGCATCCTATAAAACACATCCACAGTCAATCATAACCAGACCAGATACCTGATGGTGCCAGTTTCCTATTTCCTTGAGGTTGAACTCCATTTTAGCCGTTGGGTGAGTAGTAAGCCTGAGTTTTGCCTTCTCAATTTCAAGACGAATCTGCTGCAAATCCTCCTTGTCGCTTATCGTCTTGCCGAATTTCTTTTGCAGCACCTATGAATAAAAACAGTGTAACCAGAAAATTAGAGCTCAAAACAGTGATTTGAGGGACTTCCAGCATAACTGAAGAGGTCTTTCCAATTAACTTTAAAGAGGCATTGAATTATGTAGGACTTCAAACCGCACTAAATATCCCTTGTAGAAGATTTAAGGTTGAGTGAGAGTGCAACTTGGACAAGAAACGAAACAAAAACCTCCAGAAGAAACCGAGAACCTAGAGTTACGTCCCATTCAAACATTGTTTTTAAAGCGGCAACAGTAGCATTCCACAAGTGATCAGAAGAAATGAAAGGTATACAATATTTTTATATTTTTTCGAAAATGAAAATTCGATGTATAAGGAGGATGAGGAATGCCACGTATTTGCCTCCAGACAAAAATGGGATACCTTAGTTCCTATATTCGCTGCAAGCCTAGGAGAACATCATGGATAAAAAAAACAAGCAATACAGGCATGAAAACCTGATAAGAAATTAAGCGCATCCAACACGTAACTGAACAAGAGTTAAAACTTACAGACAAAATGTGCTTCTGGACACGATCATTGAAATCTTGTCCTCCCAATCGGTTGTTACCGGCCATGGCTTGCGTGACGAAAGTACCTCCTTGGAGCCAGAGGACAGACACATCGAGTGTTCCTCCTCCTTTATTGAACGATAGTTAAGTTCTTCCGACAAAAATGGAATTTCAAAACAACAACTAACCGAGATCTATTACTACAACGCTCTCAACGCCCTTCTTCTTGTGTAGACCATAAGCCAGAGATGCAGCGGTAGGTTCAGAAATGATCCGACGCACCTCCATGCCTACAATAAGACCACCTCAGATTTCTATAAAAAATTTGAATCAGAAGTAAAGGTCTAAAAAAGAAAATAAACTGAGAAATAAATAAGTTCCTCATGAAGAAGCAAGTGTATCGAAGGAAAATGATACAGAATAAACTGAGGGCACTGTGAGCAAAGCGAGTTTGCAATGGCAGAATCGAAAGATCGAATGTTGTTCTTTGTGAATACTGTAGGTTGCGTTAGAAGGATAGCATCTATTTTGCTTCTCTAACCGTAGGAAATATTTGAGTTCAATGAAATACTATCAGGGAAACAAAATAAACAAGTAGTGGAAAGCTGGACATGACATGAAACCTGTGATGAAAATGGCCTGTATGGCCTGATAGAAATCAGAAGCGCTTCGAGATTGAAAAAAGATGTTTTCTAATTACCTGCTAATTCCGCTGCCTTCCCTGTGACATTGCGCTGGTTTTCACCGAACTCAGCCGGCACAGATATGACAACCTCAACGAAAAAGGAATGGTGAAAGCTTACGAAAGAGATAAAAGAAAATAAGGTCCACTACGAACTTGCTTCAGCGGCGTTTTTAACTGTTTTTCAGCAGATTTCTTCAAATACGAAATAATAATGGATCCAACATCCTGCGGATATAAAACCCTGAAATGAGAAAAATGCATTATCACTTATCACAACAGCAAACGTCGGTAAGAAGACATCACAGGCCGAGATTTTTAGCAGAAACTCATTTACTTCCTCTAGGTAACTTTTCAGGGATAATATTTCATGAAGAAAATAACTTAAGACCCAATTGCGGTGATAGTTCGAACTCCACCCAACCATGTTGGCGGCTGCCGACAAGTAATTGCTCTTTGCCAATGCAAATTTAGGCGGTGCATGTCACTCAGAATGCTATAAAAGCACCTTGTATGCCCATTTACTGATGTCTTGGACTGTGACGAAGAGCTGATAGACCGGAAAAGTGAAACACTTACTTAACTCCGCTATCCAATGGAACTTCGAAAAATGCGTGTCCAGTTTCATCCAGCTTGATAGTAAAAGGATATCGCTTTTGATCGGTCTGTATGAATGCCAGATTAGAAGTGTGCAAGGCAACACATTCAACCAGCACAGAAAATTTGCCGGGAATATATGCTTACCAAAAAATTTTCGTTGTCCTTTTCAAATGTACGCCCAATAAAACGTTTGGCATCATATATAGTTCTTTGGGGATTTTTTTCTTGTTGTTCTACGGCACGAGTTCCAACAATTACTGTTCCATTCGGCCTGAAAATTGTCTATTCTTTCTCACGAGTAGTTACCGCTCCAGTATCCATGATGCAGAAAAAGGTAGAAATATATGTATAACGGATCTAAAGAAAACCTACAAAAATGCCACTACGCTCGGAACGGACAACTTTCCAATCTCATCAGGTAAAATGGTCGTTACACCGGTAACAGCATGATAAATACCTGAATAGAAATATGCAAGAAAAGAGAAAAAGTATTTCGGCGCCAGCTTCTCCACACAATTATAACTGAACTCTCATTCTATTTGTGTCACAACTTTCTACGCAATATTCTGCTAATTCCACATGATTTAATCGATCCCTCAAGGCACTGGTAATCAAACGCATGCCTTCTCAAATAAAAGCATGTGAGAATACAATTAATTTCTGGTTATCGTACAGCTCATCACGTTTTCAATATTCATGATGGCAACTTTATGGTTGCCACGTCATACACAAGTCCTCGGGCAAGGAAAGTTTCCTATATTGATCTTTTACTTTTGTTCGGCAACGGTAAGTACCGCAAACGTGAAAGACCAAGCGTGGCCAACAACACTAGCGAGTACAAAAGTCCTGATAAACCCAGACATGGCCATCGGTGGAAAAGAAGGCCAACCACAATGGTCGAATCATACTTTGCAGTTCGGCTTGCTATTCGAGTGTGGAACAGATATGGTATCGCAGGCGTGCGACATCCCACAAAGGCCGATGTCAGACTTTGCGAATCGCGCGATTCGCTAGCGTCTGCGGTCGCGTCGCGGCCAGTGAATCACTCAATTGGCTGGTACCGCAACGCGACCGCGGACGCTAGCGAATCGCGCGAATCGCTAGTAGCGAATCGCGCGATTCGCAAAGTCTGACATCGGCCTAATTGATCGCGTACTGTAATTGCAAGCCAGGGCAAGGATGATCAACCTCGGAGGCAAGAAAGGGAACATATTACTTTACTTGGTTTTGCTCTACAACCTTTGTAGTCGTTAAGTAGGCTCCCAGACAATACCTAACCATTTGGGCGCGGCCGCGGCGAACGCGGCCGAGTTGATAGGTGCCCGCGAACTCAGCACAGCACAGTTCGCGGGCACCTCGAGTGCGTTTTCAACGGTTCGCGGGCACAATCGACTCGGCCGCGTTCGCCGCGGCCGCGCCCAAATGGTTAGGTATTGTCTGGGAGCCGTTTTGTGAACGTCACACTTCCATCTTGCACGAATATAATATTTATTTATGATTTTCTTCTATATTGGCAACGACAGCGTCATTTTTTTGGCTTCAAAACCTAGTCGCCTCCTAATTTAAAAAGGAAGTCGGCATCAATCCAAGCGAGTCAGAAATGCTGAAGTATTCTTCCTCTTTTTTTTTTTTTTTTTTTTTTCGTTATTCTGAAAACTGCTAGAAAGCACTAAAGAAGTGGTAGACAACGAGGCAGGGGAAATACGACCATCAATTGGGTAGTTCAGGGTATGTCCATACAATCCATACGATTTGAATAATGTCAACACATGAGGATATGAGCGGTCATGTAAGAGCGCAATTTGACCCTTCTCTTTGCTTTCATGACACCATATAAATGACCATGAATCCTGCCACAAAAACCACTGCTGCTGAAACAGCTAGCTCTAGCTCTTGCGCATCTCGAAAACCCAAACACTCTGTGGTATTGATCGTAAGATCGAGAAGGTTGTTTTCCACGGAAAAGTTACATAGCATAGCTTGCAGATTACTGATCAAGAATCTAGCTCGCATAGCTGTCAGCATAAGCAGAACCTTGCCACATGCGCTGCCGCGCTGGAAAGCTTCATAGGAAAGGAAGAATCGCAATTTCAATTGGCTTGTCGCTATCTCGGGTTGAAAGTCGGCGGAATATCACTGCAATAAGGTCTTATAATACTCAACCGAAGTGGTTTACGGACTACTTGATTTTTCCTCAATGGTCCTGCCGCGATGGCTAGAGCACAGACGATTAGAGAACGGGTGAATGCCCTAGGACTAAGCCTTGGAGAGGAGAGGGACCCGCGAGAGAGCGCAGAGGAGGTTTAAAGGGCTGAGTTCAAGTAGTCCGTCGACCCTACTGGAACATGATGTGTTGATGTGAAGAAACTATGTGAAGAATACTATTATACAAGGTGACAGGACACCCAAAACACAAAGAGAAGGAAAATTCCTGACCTATCGACGAAAAAGTGGTGCCTAAGTCAATGCCAGCGATTTTCGGTGGCGGAGGTGGTAAACCATATTGTCGTGCAATGTAGCCGGCTATCAGCACCACCAATATGGCACCGCCTGAACATACAACAAAATAAGATTAGGAAAGGACCGAGTGGAGAAGAAAACATACCTATCATTGACATTGATGACATCTTGAGACAGGGTTAAGTGCAGACCCGTATTTTTGATTCCCAATAAATAATTAATAAAAACAAACAAAAATGAATCTGAAAGTGCACCAATTACAACAACGATGCCAAAATTTTGAAGGAACAGAAGAAACGATCAACTGTTCGCAATCAGAACAAAAGGCAACAATATTAGGTTGACGTAAAACGAAAGCCGAGAACCTCAATAAAATAAAAGGAAGGTGTGAGAGGCAATGCGCAGCACCAAGTATGTATAACACCTACGATTCACCACAGGAAACACGTGTCGAATCACCACAGAACAACAGCAGTTCTAGTCCTACGGGGTTGGGTAAACAGAAGATTTGCCTGCAATGTCAAAAATACTCTTGCTCATGGCGCTTTCATGGTCGGTCCTCCAATCATAAGTGATGTAGCCATCCCACAGCTTTAAAATCATATCGACCGTCTGATAAATCGAATGATCGATACGTATCTGGTGCTGTACGACTGGTACGATCGGATGAGCGACTGGAAGCGCTCCAGCTGGGCGGACGTGAAAAAAGTCGCGCTGTTACCCATGAAGAGCATTCTTTCATGCATTTAGTTTTCCCTCAGCCAACGGCTCAACACCAGATTTGCAAGACAAAACACATACATGTATATCGCCAAGCTACCCCCCCCCCCCTTCTGCGAACCATAAAACGGGCCACGTACGCGTTCAAATGAAACTACGTATTTTGAAGTAATGCAGAATACGTGGCTCCTCC